>VDFB02085649.1:0-67591 GCA_007258455.2 Sequoia sempervirens
GGATTATAGGGAACACAGAGCTCCCTCTTAATCCTTGCATCAGTACAAAAGTTTCGAAAACTACCAGAGGTGTATTCTCCACCATTGTCAGATCTGAGGACCTTAATACGTTTACTAAAAAGATTTTCTACTAAAGCTTTAAATTCTTTAAACCTATCCAGTACTTCCTCAGACTCTTTAGATTTCAAAAAATAAAATCTAAGTCTTCCTAGAGTGGTCATCAATAAAAAGAACATAATACAAGAATCCACTCGAAGACGGAACAGACATAGGACCACATAAATTAGAATGAATAAGGTCTAAAATGCATTTAGATCTATTTTCTCTACTATGAAAAGGGGCTTTTATATTCTTACCCAAAGCGCAACCCTTGCAAGTACCTTCGTGCTCCTGGTTGAACTTAGGAAGGCCTGACACCATCTTCTCCATGATAGGTAGAGCTTGGAAGTGTAGGTGAGCCAATCTCCGATGCCAAAGATCACATAGACTTGAAGAATCATGGATCAACGCTTGAAGAGGACGCGTGCAAAGCTTGTAAAGACTTTCATGTCTGACTCCAATTACTTGAGCATCCTTTAAGTTAGAATCCTCCATCCACACAAGTACTTTGCCTTTTGAGAAGGCAACTTGATATCCTTTATTTTCTAGGGCTGAAATTGAAATGAGATTGCACTTGATTCCAGGAACATAAAGAACATTACTCAACTGAAGTGTGATGCCGGAATCCAAATGAAGTGTAGAGGTCCCAATTCCTTTCACGGAGTAGCTAGCATCATCTCCAATGATGACTTGTTCGGAAGACTCCTCTACCAAACTTGATAAGTGCTCCTTAAAACCAGTGATGTGTCGTGAAGCACCACTGTCGATTAGCCAAGTGTTGGTGTCGGAAGGTACACTGCTTGACAATGCCAAGTAGAACAAATATTCACTTGAATCCTTTTGCGGAGAAGCATCATCAACATCAGCAACGGTGGCTTGTTGCTTAGGTCTAGTTGGACAATGCTTAACGAAGTGCCCAAACTTATCATACCTAAAGCATTGAATCTTGGACATGTCTCTTTTCTTCTTGAAGGGAGGTGCATCATCATTTGCCTTATCTCGATTCCTCTTGAAGAATCCTTTCCTTCCATCTTTTCCTTTCTTCTTTGAAGCATGGGAGGCGAGAACATGAATGCCTTCATTCTTTGAACTTTGACCAACGCCTCTTGCCAACAACCTTGATTCTTCTTGAATGCAATTTGAGCTTAGGCGATCAAACTTAGGCGATTTTGATCTTGCACTGATTCCCTGAATGTAAGATTCCCAAGACAAAGGTAGACCATTTAGAGCAAGCATCGTCAAGTCATTGTCATCAAACATATGCCTGATTGTTGAAAGCTGATCTCTCAAATCTGAAATCCTTAAGAAATATGCAATCACTGATTCTCCTTTTGCCATCTTCACATGGTGTAGTTGTTGCTTCAGTGCAAGTGCTCGACTAGTTTTGTTGATTTCGTACATTTCTTCCAATGTTTTGAACATATCTCTTGCTGACTTCAACTTAGAGACGATAGGAACAATGTGATCCTTGACGGAATCAACCAATATCTTCATTTCCTTAATATCTTTCTTCACCCACTGCAACTTCTCTTCTTCCTCCTCAGCTTCAAGAATGCTAGACTCCACAAACTCACCCAAGTCATTTTCACGCAAGGTAAGCATGATCCTAAATCTCCATGATGTGAAGTTAGATGCTCCCTCGAGTCTATCCTCAATCTTCAAACCGTTCACCATCTTGACTAATGTAGAAAATGAACAAAGAAGTATGAAGGAGAGAATAGGGTTTCGCTGATTAGGAATAAATCTGATCACGATCCTCTCAAACCCGCTCTGATACCATGTAAATTTTATGATCAGATTTAATGCACAGAAAATTAATTCAAAAATAACACAGTACACAACAGATACCCTGGGAAAACCCTCCTCTTGAGGGAGAAAAATCCAGCCAATAATATCTCTTATATTATTGAATCTCAATAAGAAATCTCCTTTACAATAGAGGCTAATAATGAGGCCAAGAGAACACACAGTAAGTTGTTTCTCACACAGCAATAAGACAAATATGATCTTCAGACTTTTATAACAGATTTACTAATCTGCTCTGCTCCTCTCTTATTCGCACCTTAGACTAGTGAATGAACAATGTGTAATGGATGATCAACAATGAACAAATGAATGAGTATATATACACAAGAGAGGAGAAGAGACGTGTCTCTTCAAGTTGCTAGTCAGCCTAGATAAGAATATAATATATGATAATCAAGGAGTCGGCCATCCATAACAAGAAGTCTTCACATAAGAAATCGTGCCTTAAGAGAATGAGGTCGGCCTCATTTAATTCTTCATTAACTGATGCCTCTTCAAAAATCATGTTTCTTCATTACTAATTGTTTGCTTAACAAATAGAAGTGTCTCTATAAAATCGTGCCTCTTGAGTCATCATAAATTAAATAGCTTGAAGCTATTATTTAATTTATTGCAAATTGCTGGAAGAATACTTCTGACGCTGCAAGTGAATATCAATAGGTTGAAAGGGAGATAAATGTGGTCCTATATTTGATTGAATAGAGAAGATTAAGGTGAGGACACAAGCATCCATTGCATTAGTAATGAATCCCAATATGGTGCAAGATTTAGAGCAAAATATAGGGATATAGATTGTGGGTTCATGTTGTGGTCCATGAATTCATAACTCATTCACTTCATCAAGTTGCAACCATATTCAAAACTTTTTTGTGCCATAGAACACACTAGGTTCATAGCCTTAGCTTGAATGCATAGGTTGGAACAAGGACAAGCATGAGGAGGTAGACATGGCTTGTGTAAATTTTGGGTATTACAAAAACCTTTTGTTCAACATGGTAAGAAGCTCATATTGGTACAGTTTGGTCACAAACTTGATCGTTGTAGGGAAAGGGTAAATGTCACCTAATCAACGTGCCTTAAGTGGGTCGTTGCTCCGATAATTAATGGAAAAAACATAGTTAGTTGTGGAAGAGAAAAATAAATTATGTTGCAAGTATGGATGTAATACACGATCACATGCTCGTCAACTTTCTAGTTGCCTTAGGTGGTTAGCTAGAGTTCTTGAGGTCTATTTACATCTCAACCAAAGTCAAGAATGAAAAGACATGTGAGTAAAATATTGGAACTTGTACAAGAGGTTGCGATAGAGAATATGGTTCGAGTGGTGATAGATAATGCAACAACATATGTGGTCATGGGAAAGCTCCTTGAAGATAGGCGCCCATCACTTTTATGGATCCCTTGCATTGTGCATTGCCTTTACCTTCTCTTGGATGACATAGGCAAACTTTATTAGGCGAAGTCCTTGTTGGAAGATGCTAGGAACATAACCAAATATCTCTTCAATCACCCTTGGGTGCTCAACTTGATGAGAGAGCACACCAAGGGGAAGGAGCTTGTGTGTGTCGGTGCCACAAGGTTTGCAACTAATGTCATCACTGCCTAAAGCATTCATAATTTGATAACACTTTTAAATGATATTACTTTTAAAGTAGATGTTTGTGGAAAAATATGGATGGATTTTTCTTAGTCGAAGAAGGAAGATGGAGATGAGGTTGCGAAGACAATGTTTGATGATGTCTTTGCGAAGAGCACAAATGAGATCCTCAAGGTAACTTCAAACTTCTTTTTAAATTTTAAATTGTATCTTTTTAAGTTCACATTTTCTAAATTTTAATTACTAGATATTGTTCAATACTTTTAAGATTTAATTTTAATTTCGATTTTATTTTTTCTAGGTGTTAGAGCCTTTAGTTAGTGGTTTGTGCTACCTATATGAGGCCATGAACAAAGCCAAGGAGGCCATCCAAAAGTACTACAAGGAAGATCCGAGAAGTTCCAATCCATTTCAGACATTATTGATAGGAGATGGAACAATTAACTCTATCAACCCATTTGTGTGGTGGTGTATTAGTTGAATCCCAAATTTTTCTTGTTAGTGGACTTTGAGGATGTTGATGTAGAGGTTATAGAGGGCCTCTCAACATGGATTTGTAATATGTTTCCAAGGGTTGAGGTCAAGGACCTAATTATGGAAGGGTTGCAAAGATACAAGTGTGCTGAGTGGAGGCTCTTCGCTTCACCACTAGCTATTTGAAGGAGAACCACTGCAGCACAATCTTAGCCTTCACTTCACCTCAAATATTTGATGTCATTGGATTGCTTACAAACTTGTGAATGTTCTTGTTTGTAGCTTCTCGGTGAGAAGATTGGGGTGTGAAAACACAAATCTTTAGAGGTTAGCACTTCAAATTTTGTTTCAACTTTGTAGTGCTTTTGGATGCTAGTGCAATTATAGTTTTTTTTTATTCCATTCACATGAAGTGTAATAGGATGACACAAGAAAACCTCAATGACCTCATCTTTATGGAATACAAACTTCAACTACTTTCAAAAAAGGTGGAGGGCTCAATTAGTCATGAGGTGATTGACTTGGATGGCATCAATCCATATAATGATTGGACCACCCTTGATGAGAACCACATATTTACTAAAGATGAGATTGTAGAAATTGAGAGAAAAGTAGAGGAGGGTGCAGTAGAAGAAGCAGGAGGCATTGGATTTGAGGAGATTATGGCCGAGGATGAGGATGGTCCAAAGGAGTCATTATCTTGAAGTTCAAGGGTAAAATGTAAAATGGAGCAGGATCCCAACATGGAGTAGGATCCCAACCATTAGTAGGATGCATACTAGGAAATGAAAAATGTAAAATGTTGTAACTTGAGCAAAATTGCAATTTTTGATGATGTTTTGCAATCATCATGTGATTCATAACATTTTATTGGCTGTTGTATTTGCATTTTGATGTCAACATGGAGTAGGATCCCAGCCATTAGTAGGATGCATACTAGGAAATGAAAAATGTAAAATGTTGTAACTTGAATGAAATTGCAATTTTTTCTGATGTTTTGCAATCATCATGTGATTGATAACATTTTATTGGCTGTTGTATTTGCATTTTGATGTTATATTGTACTCCCTTTTATTAAAATCTAAAAAAAAAATGGTTCGCTAAAGTTGTAGAAATTCATTTCATAAGTTTTGTAATTGTATTTTGTATGATATTTATGTTTTTTGATGAATTTGAGTATTTGTTCAATTCTCTGAGTTTTGTGAACTTGTGAGCTTCGAAACTATGATCAAAATCATCCATAAAACAATGAAGGGAATCATCAAGTCAAGTCAACCAAGAATGAGGTGCAAAGATGGATGGAGGCCCATGCACATAATCATTAGATAGCTAATAATGTAGCCCAAAACAACTAAGAGACACTTAACACTAAGATAGGCCTAGTTGTCTCAACCATTGCATATAAGTAGAAAAACAAACAGGAATGCAATTTTCATATACAACAAGAGGTAATCTATGTGAGGAATGTAGAAATGAGAATATGCGAGTGTTGTAATGAGAGAAGCAAGCTCCCCTTAGAACAAGAGATATTTTCAATACAACTCACCCTGAACAAGCTCCTCCATCTCATCTTCCTCTATGTCATGAAGAAACATCATATTACATCAACAACTCTAAGCAAGAATGCACAATCAATCATGGGGTATCCTACATACAAGCTCTTCCATCTCTTGTGCAAAGGCTTTGATTGAATCAACTCATCCATCATGTCCACCAAGAATGATTGAATCAACTCATTAAAGACATCAAATATGTTGGTTGAATATTTTGTAAACTTAGGAGGTTTAGCAAAATGGTGATTTCAACACAGTGTGAGTTAAACTCTCCTATTTAAGGGAAGGATCCCCCTATCTAAATAACTAAAAACAAATATGGGTGGAACGATAATCTCTCCTCTTGTTTCAGGAAAGACTAAACTCTTTTCTCTTCATAGAAAAAGTAATCTGGACTTTTAAATAGATTTTAACAGCAGCTTGCAATAAATTCAGTAGAAAGGAAATGAAGTTTCCTGAAAGCTCAAAGACTTCCGTCACTTCCTTTGGGATGGGAAAACAACCTCAAGCGCAAAGTCTTGAAAATCTGGAATCCTATCTACCCTTTTAAAAGATAATTCTAATGATAATATACAGCGTATGACAGCACAAAGTCTGTGAATATGATGTATCTATTAACTACTTATGAATTGGAGTCGTCACGAGCACAAAGACTTGTAATTCTTCTTTAACTTCTCAACTATGAATTCAATCTTCAACATTTACAGCACAAAGTCTGAAAATATTTTAATTGAAGCTCTCTCTAGCAATCTTCCACAATCTTCAAATGATCACAAAGAAGTGTTCCAAAATGACGTAAGAACACAATGGACACAAAGTGAGAATTCAACACAAAGTCTGAAATCTGCAACTCTTTGATATTATTTGAAAAGGATCAACTTACAATTATAAAGCTCAAAGTCTTTATGAGTATAAATTTCTGCAGAATTTTCTTGCTTCCCAAAAAGATATGTTTACAAAGGACCCTCTCAAGTATTTATAGGAGAGAGGTCATGAGAAAAAGGTGGGAGGATCCCAACTAACTTGAGAAATGCTCTCAACCACCAACT
The DNA here is from genome assembly GCA_007258455.2 of Sequoia sempervirens. Lineage (NCBI taxonomy): Eukaryota > Viridiplantae > Streptophyta > Pinopsida > Cupressales > Cupressaceae > Sequoia > Sequoia sempervirens. The sequence continues at coordinate 6,579 of VDFB02085649.1, forward strand.
ACTTGTAATTGACTTATTCCAAATTACAAGTCCTATTGTAATTTGACTTGTAATTAGATTACATGTAATTACAATTTACAAAACTGCAAGTGAAAGAAACACTTGCAATTACAAAAAATTTTTACATGTAGTTTGTCGAAAACAAAATGCATAAAGATAAATCATTTTATTCTATATCAATCCTAGCTTTGAAAGATTGAAACCTGCTGATAATTTCTTGCAACTCAGCTGGATTGGGGCCTAGTGTGTTCTTGGCAACCCCAACAGTCTTCAAGATTACATCAAAATATCTTATCGTTGCTAGTCTATGCTCTTCATAAACAGTTTGCATTTTATCAAGGATCATTCGATGATTAACAAACTTGTGAATCGAATCCATAGTAAACTGTTCTGATTCTAGCTCTTGACGAAGATTTGCTACCATTTCTGTAGTGACCATATCAGTTGCAAGTAATTCTCCTTCATGATTCAATATTCTGCAAGGGATTTTCTCAAAGCTAGAAAGGATGTCTTGCTGAACTTCATCACTCATTTCTAGTGTAGCTTGGATATCTTTGATGAGATCTTGAATAACCAATGATTTATTTGTCATGAGTTCTTCAAATTCTATGTATTTTTCTCTATTTGGTAGGATTGAATTGCTACATAGAATTTGTAGCTTGACTTGATCTATCTCATGCCAAATTTTCAAATCTTTTTCAAGTGAATCCAAACTTTGCTTAAAAGCTTCTAAAGTCTGATTCAACTTTATTTTTGCTATTCTGACATTATTCAAAACTTGTAATGTCTTTTCAATCATTGGAATGCTTTGATCAATCAGCTGTGTTACCCAAGAATCAACTGCTTTGGCTTTTTGCGCAATTTTCTCCAATTGCTTGACTAATTCTTCAGAAGTGAAAGAAGTTAATGGATTAACTTGCTCTAAAGAATTGGCAATCTTCTGAATAACTGAGATGAGTTGTGAATTCTCTTTTTTCAGCTTTTCCTTCTTTGCCAAAAGTTCATTGTAACTATGTGTTAGAACAATTACTGAATTTTGAGCGTCTTGCGTCATACCAGCATGTGTCTGCTTGCCTAAATCCACCCTTGTGAATTTATAATCAGATAATTGCATCTCATCTGGTGACTTGTCTGCACGGGGTTCAGCTATCTCTACATACTTCATTTTGTTACTATCCACAACTACCCGTGAAACGGTTTTAGCCTTCTTTGCAGCTTTTGGCTTTGATCTCTTCAATTGCTGGAAATCAAATACATCTGGAGAGATTGCTTGTTTCTTTCTCTTTAGAGTAACTGAACTCAACCATGGAGGAAGATTCAATGTGTCTACATTTGAAACAACAACCGTATTTGAAACAACAACAGATTCATTTTGAGTCACGGTTGTTACTCTTGGAGATGTCTCAGTTTGAATCGCAACAAAAGCTTAACTGGATGGCGCATTGTGATCAGCATTAGCCATGAAACAATCAAAGCTTGCAGCAGATGTATCAATTTCTGGAAGCGTTATTTGTGATGTGTTTGGATACATCGGATTAGCATCAAAAATATTCTCCAGATTATCATGTATGTTTTCTATAGAAGCAGTCACCGTTGATGAAGTTGATGTATGAAGAGCAGCTTCAATAGGAGGAACGTAAACCGTTGAAAATGAATCAATATCACTATCAAATTGAGACAACGGAGACATTACTGATACTGGTGCAACATCAATATGAGGAGACATTATACTTAGAGTAGTAGGAGACTGAAGAACTTCTCCTTCTTGCTGATCGATGACTTGGATCTGCGTCTCTCTAACCTCCTTCCCTTTTAATGTTGGTTCCTCCAAAGGTTGTTCTACAACATGATTGACTCTTAGCTTAATCCTCGTTCCTGAAGAAGAAGCACCTTCCTTGGACTTGTCTCTGACTTCTGATTTTAATCCAACAGGTCCAGCTGAATCATCTTCATTATTAACCCTAATTTTAATAGTTTTGACGCCTATACTCTTGAGCCAAGAGTTAGTATTTGCCAAGATTGACTGAAATCTGTTGAAGATAGAAACTGATTCTTTATTAGACCATTGTATTGCTGGAATAGAAGCGTCAACAACTCTTTGTTCTTCATATTCTGGATCTAAAATCAGCCCATCATCAATTACTCCTTCTAGAATCAAGGTCAGATTAAAATCAATAACTTGCTCAACTGTAAGCCTGCAATAGTCTATTTTATAGATATCCTTCTTTGTTTGGAGATCTGCCCAAATATCTTCAAGGCGATGCACATGAGTGAAGGCCCTCTTTATCTTGTCCTTCATGCCTCTGTAATCAAAATCTGTCCTTGCCTTGAATCTTTTTAACTTGATCTCCTGAATCTCGGTTTCCATAGCTTTCGCCTTTGAGGTGCTTGTCAAGGAGTATCTCCCAATCTGTAATGGTTTATGAGACGAGATACTCACTCCAGTTTTATGTTGCACAGCTTGCCGTGCATGCACTGTCATCAACTGTCTTTCCAGCTCCATTAGAATGATTTTATCGGTTGGATACCTCGGCAGCATGTATGGCTGATCTTCAAAACAGCCAACCCTCATATAAGTAAAAGTAGGAAACTGAAGAAAAAGGCAACCATATTCATTGACTTTTTTCCAAGCAGCATCTGATACTCTGTTATTCGGCAAGTTTTTGTCAAGAAGACACATAAAATAGCCAAAGAACGCATCTTGAACTCTTCTGTAATGAATCCTGCTAGGAATCAAAGGTAGTTGATCATAGTATTCCCGAACTGGGACAAGAGATCTATCTCCAACAGTAGAAAGGCCTGGAAATTGCCTCAATGAAGCTGCTATGTAAACTAGATAAGAATTCATATAGAATGTCAGCGTGGTAGGAACTTGTGGAAGTTGCTCACATAAACTATCACTGATTATTTCGCCCCAGAAAATTGGGTGTTGTGCCTTCCTAATCACCACAATGAATTTGTACATCCATTTCTCAAAGACATTAGAGAATTTCAACCCCATAATTCTGCTGAAGAGAGTGATTATATCATTGATCTCTTCTTTGAAGTTAGATCGATACAGCTTGGCCCACCGAGACACACCAGCTCGACGCTTGAGAAGCCATTTGGTATTGATGTGCTGTTTACAATCTTCCTTCTTTTGTTCATAATGATCTAGAACTCTCTTCATTGAAATATCTGAATACATGGGTAAGTCCGGAACTCTGAAAACCCTATGAATGGATTTTGGATCAAGTCTTATGATCACATTACCATCATCATCTTTAATGGTTCTGGATTCTCTATCAAAGTGATCTGCGCACGCAAGGATGAACTCTGGCTCTAGGGAAGCAACAGGAAAAGACGAAACCAAATGAATATGACTTCGCAACAACAACTGCATATGATGAGAAGTTGATTTCTCAGCTCTCCTGAAAAACTCGGACATATCAACATGTCCAATCTCTGTGTCTCTGATTTCTTCAATGTTCGAGACAACATGAGAAGGTGGAATCTCATTCTGGTATTTGTCGTATTTGTACTTCATCTTTTTGTTCGTTGGAGAAGAAGGTTCCTCCGTCATCGAACAAGAATCTGCAAGGCTGCGATGAAAATTCCATAAGGTCAAGACATCATCAACGTTTACAGGCGTAGACATGGCGAAGGCTCAAACTCAACCTTTTATGGAACACCGAATCTGGAAATGATATTCTCTTTAAGAAATCTGCACACTACTTCAGAGGTAGCATGTTTCACTGGAATTGCCTCAACCCATTTTGTAAAATAATCCATCGCAGCAAGAACATAAGAATGTCCAGCAGTTGAAGAAGGATTAATAACACGAATGAAGTCAATACCCCATTGTCTGAAAGGCTCTTCAATTACCACTGGCTTGAGAGGTAACGCTGCTAATTTCTGTTTGCCAACAAACTGCTAACATTTTGCACACTTGCGTACCCATTCATAAGTGTCTTGAAAGAGCGTTGGCCAGTAGTATCTAGCTCTCAAGATCTTATGTGCAGTAACCGGCGGTGAGAAGTGTCCACCACATGCCAAGCTATGAAAAGATTCTAGCAATCTATCTTGCTGAGCTTTATCAACACAGCGTTGAAAAGTACCATCTATGGCTCATTTATATAAACCACTGTCCCAAAGAACATAATTTGCAGCTTTGAGCTGCAAATTTCTCTTTTGTTTGAATGACAGATGCATTGGGCATTCACCATAGGTCAGAAAATAGGCAATGTTAGAGTACCATTCATCAGTAGTACTAACGAACAAAATCTTAGGAAGATCATCAAAAACATTTTGTTCTTCATCCTCTAAATTGTTCTCAGCCATAAGCTGACACAAGCCTCTTCCACGAACCAATTTAGTAGGTTTGATTTCAAGAGCATATTCTTGAATCTTAGCCACCCAATTGCCTCTTCTAGAGCCAAAATCTTGCTGTGTTAGGATAGACTTAACTACTGTATCAGGAACTAGAACAATGGTATGTGAATTTAGAATATAGAATCTGAAATATTTAATTGCTTTTACCACAGCAAAAGCATTCTTTTCCATTAAGGAGTACTTAAGCTCATGAGCTTTCAAAGGACAGCTCATAAAAGCGATGGGAGATTCAATCCCTTCCTAGTTTTTCTGCATCAGAATCGCAGACATAGTATGCTCAGAGGCATAACTAGACATTATGAAATCTTTGGTATAATCAGGACAAACCAGCACTGGTGCATGTGCGATTGCATCCTTAATTTCTGAAAAAGCAGCTCTACCTTCAGCATTCCAACGAAAAGTAGTCTTCCCTTTCATCATATCAACGATATGACGTGTCTTCTTAGCAAAATCAGGCACAAATCTTCTCAAGAAATTAATCTTTCCAAAGAAAGAATGGACTGCAGTCTTGCTGGCTGGTAAAGAAAGATTTTGAATAGACTTGACTCGCTCAGGATCAATTTTAATTCCTTCTTTGGATACAACATGCCCAAGGAGTTTCCCTTCAGTAACCCCAAAAACTGACTTTTTAGGATTGAGAGAAATCCCATGCTTGCGACATCTTTCCAGCACATCTTGCAAGTGAAAAAGATGATTTTCACGATCTTTAGGAAAGACAGTGAGATCATCTAAATATACTACAATATACCTGCCCAAGATACCACGGAAAGCAAGATCCATAGCTCTCTGAAAAGTGGCCCCTGCATTAATCAATCCAAAGGGCATTCTGCGTTATGCAAATGTACCCCAAGGAGTAGTGAACGCAGTTTAATGTTGATATGATTCACTTACCTCAATCTGATTGTATCCTGAAAATCCATCTAGCATAGACATCATTTCAGCTCCAGTGACAGTTTGCAGCACTTGATCCATTATTGGCAACGGATAATTGTCTTTAAGCGACAATTGATTGGGATTGCGAAAATCAACACAGATACGTATCTCTCCATTCTTTTTACGGACTGGAACTATATTGGCTATCCACGTTGAATGATGAATAGGAAAGATAATTCGTGCTTCTAGCATTTTCTGAATCTCGGAGTAAATAGTACCTGAAATCTTTGGATTATACTGGCGTTGCTTCTGCTTGAATGGTACTGCATCTAGCTTCAACAGAATTTCATGCTGCACTTCGTCAGGTTGAAAAGATTTAAGATCATCATAAGAATAGGCCAATACATCAGTATATTGACGTAAGAGTTGAATGAACTAATCTTTTTCTTCAGGAGTACAATTATTGCCGATGTTGACAAACTTTGGAGTCTCTTCAAATCCAATGTTATATTTCTCATATCCCATATGAGAATCTAAATTTACTTCCTGTTGTTGGCTTTTGATATAGCGATCATGCTTATCAAAAAGTCTCTCCAACGAAACTAACCCCTTAGGGATTTTATTACCCTTCAGCTGAAGAATTTCTTCATCTGGCTCCGATGATATCAGACATGGAATCTGAAGAAGAAGAAGAATTACTTCCTTCAAAATACATATTGTTAAAACCATCTTCAGTGTGAAGAAAGTTAATAATATGTTTATCATCATTGAAAATCTGCCAATGATCCCAATTATCAGGTACACTAGGTCTATAAATTAATTCAATGATATATTTATCTTGATTAAAATCAAGATGTGGAATCAATAATGTGGCTGAAACTGCCAAAAAATCAACTCTATCATTAAAATCACGTGGAACCACTGATATGCTGAAAGCATCAAAATTCTCAATATTCTCCCACACTAGGTTGCGATAGTGTTTGAGCCTGTTGTTCTTCGTCTGATATATACTTCTTACTTGACAAACAACCAATTCAGCATCACCTTGAGCGTGAAGATTCTTGATTCCTCTGTTTAACGCAACAGCCATACCTAGCAACAATGATTCATATTCTGTTGTGTTGTTGGTATTAGTGAATTGCAGCTTGAAAGAATAAGGAAAAATTTCTCCTTTGGGAGAAATAAGAACAACACCAGCTCCATAACTATTAGCAACACAACTACCATCGAACTCAAGAGTCCAGACGTCATTTGACCCAAGATTACCATTAGAACTTGAATTGCTGGAACTGCCTTCTTCAAAAATAGATACATTTTGAAAAGGAACAGAATTTTCTTCTTCGATCAGGTGTGAATGGGTTTCTTCTAGTTGAGGAAATGATTGAATATCCTCATCTGCATTTGAAGATAAAACATCTTCAATCCCATTTTGTAAATCAGAAGAATGAACTTTTGATGCTTGATTTTCATTTGATTGAACAGATCCTTCACTTGCTGAAAGTAATAGAGAATTTGAATCACTTGAAGGCCAATCTTCAGCAAACTCAGAAACTTCATCAATGTGGAGGTAATAATTCCCGAAACCAGCAGATTCAAAAAGAATCTGAGCATGAGGATCATCAGATTTCACCACCGTATATTTGGTTTCTTTTTCAGGTACTAATTTCTGCACAACGCCTTTGATAGGAATCCTAGCTTCTGTCATATCCATATTAAGCTCACCCCCTACATCCTTACAGAAATTACACCCAAGTAACATACCATAAGAAGCAGGAACATCAGCAACTAGGACTGTCATCTTTATTTTCTTATCAGGAAATGTTGCAAAAGCAAATTGCGCATCCTTGATTTGCCCAATTAAGGGCACTTGTTTATTATCCATTGAATAACAACTACCAAAAGTTTTGGTAAGAGTTAGACCAAGACAATTGGCCACCTTAATCGGCATAACATTATCCGAAGCGCCAGAATCAATAACACAATTGCTCAACTTGAAACCATTGATAAGTAAGGAAATATAGAAAGGTTCTATCTTTCCCGGAATTGAAGAGGGAATGGTAATCAAATTATTAGGTAGATTCTTAGCCTCTTGAACAACAGGAGTATTTTCAGTAGAGCTTGAAATAGGACGAGTGCCCTTATTTTTGACAAATTTTACCAATCTATCAAATTGGTCAGGATTAGCTTGAAGATACTCAACTTCAGACATTTGAATTTTGATCTTCCTAGCATGATCAATGATATCAAAAGCTTGAAAGGAATTTGCTAAAGATGTAGAAGTAGTATGTTCAGCTTGTGATTTAGGATTTCATATGCTGGTCTTTGGCTCATTAGAAGAGGCATTAGAAAGATTACTTACTTGATTCTTCACTGCATCTTTGGGCAAGGTAGGCAGCGATGTTCCTCTTTTAGCAATAGTAAATGGCACTTGAACATTAATCTTTGCCTTTGCTTCATCTTGTTGAGCTGAACGAGTCTGGGATCGTGTCATTACAGCGTAAGCTTGACTATGATCATTATCAGTTGGGACTAAATTATCATAGTGCATGAACCGTATAGTGGAGTCGCGAGTTGCTTCTTCATTTTGATAAAAGACAACATCATCTTCAGCTTGAAAGTCAGCAGAAAAAGGTTCATTTTGATCAATCTCATAATATCCAACTGCTGATTTTTGTGGAGGAGCTTCAAGTGCAAGCCTTTCTGGAGGAGGAGGCAGCTTAGGCTGATTTTTAACAGCATAATTTGAAGCTGAATTAGGATATATCCTCCTAGGAATATCCTTATATGGAGCAACATATGGAGCTTGTGTAACTTGCTTCTTTAAAGGAAGAAGTTCATTAGCTAATTTCTGCACCATAGGATCAGTAGAACCAGCAACAGAAGACTCAGAAGAAGAATTTCCCTTGAATCGATTAGGATCCTTACGAATTTTACCAGCCAAGATCAAGTCATCTTCAATCTCCGTGGCAAGAGCTTGAGCATGAGTCAAATCAGTTGGAACAACTCTTCTCAACAAGAAACTAACTTCAGGCAGCTGAGTATTGATGAAGAAACACTTGAGATTTGCAGGAGTAGGTTGAGAAGTAATAGGAATTCTATTTGCTAATTTGTTGAACTTAGCAATGAATTCACGCATGCCTTCATGCGTATCTTTCTTCATCTGAGTCAGCTGAGCCAACGAAGCATGTTCATCTTCAGCAGGTTTGAAACGTTCTTCAAACTTAGTTTTGAGTGTCCCAATTTGTAATTACACCAGCCGCCAAGTTATAAAACCAATCTGCTGCAATACCTTGAAGAGTTTCAACAAAAAGGCGAACAGCAACATCTTCATGTTCAACTCCAAGAACACGACATGCCATATAAAAGGACTTGACATGTTCATTTGGATGTTGTTTACCATCTCCATAAAACCTAGGGAGATTTTTTCGAGAACCTTGTGGAAGAGCATGAAGAGGTGGCGTTAAAGCCAAAGGACCAAAAGCTGCTCCCCAAGGGCCAAGAAGAGCAGGAGCAGCAGCAGTAGCCATAATAGAAATGGAAGATTTTAACGGCTTCAAAAAGAAAGGTGAAAGTTCACTTGGAATAGGCTTTTTCTTTTTGGATGGAGGGAAGCTAGTAGTTCGTGAAAGAGAGGATATACTAGTGAGCAACTCAAACTTGGCTTGTTCACCTGGAGATATTTCTTGAGAACTATGACCTTTCTTACGACGAACGTAAAAACAAATTCCTTCTAGTGTATAAGCAAAACAAAAACCAAGTAAACAGATTAAGAATACTGGACTTCAAAAGAAAGCGAGAGGCTTTCAAATGCGTTCGTATCCCCAGCGGAGTCGCCAAAAACTGTTGGTTGAATATTTTGTAAACTTAGGAGGTTTAGCAAAATGGTGATTTCAACACAGTGTGAGTTAAACTCTCCTATTTAAGGGAAGGCTCCCCCTATCTAAATAACTAAAAACAAATATGGGTGGAACGATAATCTCTCCTCTTGTTTCAGGAAAGACTAAACTCTTTTCTCTTCATAGAAAAAGTAATCTGGACTTTTAAATAGATTTTAACAGCAGCTTGCAATAAATTCAGTAGAAAGGAAATGAAGTTTCCTGAAAGCTCAAAGACTTCCGTCACTTCCTTCGGGATGGGAAAACAACCTCAAGCGCAAAGTCTTGAAAATCTGGAATCCTATCTACCCTTTTAAAAGATAATTCTAATGATAATATACAGCGTATGACAGCACAAAGTCTGTGAATATCATGTATCTATTAACTACTTATGAATTGGAGTCGTCACGAGCACAAAGACTTGTAATTCTTCTTTAACTTCTCAACTATGAATTCAATCTTCAACATTTACATCACAAAGTCTGAAAATATTTTAATTGAAGCTCTCTCTAGCAATCTTCCACAATCTTCAAATGATCACAAAGAAGTGTTCCAAAATGACGTAAGAACACAATGGACACAAAGTGAGAATTCAACACAAAGTCTGAAATCTGCAACTCTTTGATATTATTTGAAAAGGATCAACTTACAATTATAAAGCTCAAAGTCTTTATGAGTATAAATTTCTGCAGAATTTTCTTGCTTCCCAAAAAGATATGTTTACAAAGGACCCTCTCAAGTATTTATAGGAGAGAGGTCATGAGAAAAAGGTGGGAGGATCCCAACTAACTTGAGAAATGCTCTCAACCACCAACTACTTGTAATTGACTTATTCCAAATTACAAGTCCTATTGTAATTTGACTTGTAATTAGATTACATGTAATTACAATTTACAAAACTGCAAGTGAAAGAAACACTTGCGATTACAAAATTTGTTTTTACATGTAGTTTGTCGAAAACAAAATGCATAAAGATAAAACATTTTATTCTATATCAATCCTAGCTTTGAAAGATTGAAATCTGCTGATAATTTCTTGCAACTCAGCTGGATCGGGGCCTAGTGTGTTCTTGGCAACCGCAACAGTCTTCAAGATTACATCAAAATATCTTATCGTTGCTAGTCTATGCTCTTCATAAACAGTTTGCATTTTATCAAGGATCATTCGATGATTAACAAACTTGTGAATCGAATCCATAGTAAACTGTTCTGATTCTAGCTCTTGACGAAGATTTGCTGCCATTTCTATAGTGACCATATCAGCTGCAAGTAATTCTCCTTCATGATTCAATATTCTGCAAGGGATTTTCTCAAAGCTAGAAAGGATGTCTTGTTGAACTTCATCACTCATTTCTAGTGTAACTTGGATATCTTTGATGAGATTTTGAACAACCAATGATTTATTTGTCATGAGTTCTTCAAATTCTATGTATTTTTCTCTGTTTGGTAGGATTGAATTGCTACATAGAATTTGTAGCTTGACTTGATCTATCTCATGCCAAATTTTCAAATCTTTTTCAAGTGAATCCAAACTTTGCTTAAAAGCTTCTAAAGTCTGATTCAACTTTATTTTTGCTATTCTGACATTATTCAAAACTTGTAATGTCTTTTCAATCATTGGAATGCTTTGATCAATCAGCTGTGTTACCCAAGAATCAACTGCTTTGGCTTTTTGCGCAATTTTCTCCAATTGCTTGACTGATTCTTCAGAAGTGAAAGAAGTTAATGGATTAACTTGCTCTGAAGAATTGGCAATCTTCTGAATAACTGAGATGAGCTGTGAATTCTCTTTCTTCAGCTTTTCCTTCTTTGCCAAAAGTTCATTGTAACTATGTGTTAGAACAGTTACTGAATTTTGAGCATCTTGCATCATACTAGCATGTGTCTGCTTGCCTAAATCCACCCTTGTGAATTTATAATCAGATACTTGCATCTCATCTGGTGACTTGTCTGCACGGGGTTTAGCTATCTCTGTATACTTCATTTTGTTACTATCCACAACTACCCATGAAACGGTTTTAGCCTTCTTTGCAGCTTTTGGCTTTGATCTCTTCAACTGCTGGAAATCAAATACATCTGGAGAGATTGCTTGTTTCTTTCTCTTTAGAGTAACTGAACTCAACCATGGAGGAAGATTCAATGTGTCTACATTTGAAACAATAACCGTATTTGAAACAGCAACAGATTCATTTTGAGTCACGGTTGTTACTCTTGGAGATGTCTCAGTTTGAATCGCAACAAAAGCTTGATTGGATGGCGCATTGTGATCAACATTTGCCATGAAACAATCAAAGCTTGCAGCAGATGTATCAATTTCTGGAAGCGTTATCTGTGATGTGTTTGGATACATCGGATTAGCATCAAAAATATTCTCAGATTATCACGTATGTTTTCTATAGAAGCAGTCACCGTTGATGAAGTTGATGTATGAAGAGCAGCTTCAATAGGAGGAACATAAACCATTGAAAAGGAATCAATATCACTATCAAATTGAGACAACGGAGACATTACTAATACTGGTGCAGCATCAATATGGGGAGACATTATACTTAGAGTAGTAGGAGACTGAAGAACTTCTCCTTATTGCTGATCGATGACTTGGATCTGCGTCTCTCTAACCTCCTTCCCTTTTAATGTTGGTTCCTCCAAAGGTTGTTCTACAACACGATTGACTCTTAGCTTAATCCTCGTTCCTAAAGAAGAAGCACCTTCCTTGGACTTGTCTCTGACTTCTGATTTTAATCCAACAGGTCCAGCTGAATCATCTTCATTATTAACCCTAATTTTAATAGTTTTGACGCCTATACTCTTGAGCCAAGAGTTAGTATTTGCCAAGATTAACTGAAATCTGTTGAAGATAGAAACTGATTCTTTATTAGACCATTGTATTGCTGGAATAGAAGTGTTAGCAACTCTTTGTTCTTCATATTCTGGATCTAAAATCAGCCCATCATCAATTACTCCTTCTGGAATCAAGGTCAGATTAAAATCAATAACCTGCTCAACTGTAAGCCTGCAATAGTCCATTTTATAGATATCCTTCTCTGTTCGGAGATCTGCCCAAATATCTTCAAGGCGATGCACATGAGTGAAGGCCCTCTTTATCTTGTCCTTCATGCCTCTGTAATCAAAATCTGTCCTTGCCTTGAATCTTTTTAACTTGATCTCCTGAATCTCGGTTTCCATAGCTTTTGCCTTTGAGGTGCTTGTCAAGGAGTATCTCCCAATCTGTAATGGTTTATGAGACGAGATACTCACTCCAGTTTTATGTTGCACAGCTTACCGTGCATGCACTGTCATCAACTGTCTTGCCAGCTCCATTAGAATGATTTTATCGGTTGGATACCTCGGCAGCATGTATGGTTGATCTTCAAAACAGCCAACCCTCATATAAGTAAAAGTTGGAAGCTGAAGAAAAAGGCAACCATATTCATTGACTTTTTTCCAAGCAGCATCTGATACTCTGTTATTCGGCAAGTTTTTGTCAAGAAGACACATAAAATAGCCAAAGAACGCATCTTGAACTCTTCTGTAATGAATCCTGCTAGGAATCAAAGGTAGCTGATCATAGTATTCCCAAACTGGGACAAGAGATCTATCTCCAACAGTAGAAAGGCCTGGAAATTGCCTCAATGAAGCTTCTATGTAAACTAGATAAGAATTCATATAGAATGTCAGCGTGGTAGGAACTTGTGGAAGTTGCTCACATAAACTATCACTGATTATTTCGCCCCAGAAAATTGGGTGTTGTGCCTTCCTAATCACCACAATGAATTTGTACATCCATTTCTCAAAGACATTAGAGAATTTCAACCCCATAATTCTGCTGAAGAGAGTGATTATATCATTGATCTCTTCTTTGAAGTCAGATCGATAAAGCTTGGCCCACCGAGACACACCAGCTCGACGCTTGAGAAGCCATTTGGTATTGATGTGCTGTTTACAATCTTCCTTCTTTTGTTCATAATGATCTAGAGCGCTCTTCATTGAAATATCTAAATACATGGGTGAGTCCGGAACTCTGAAAACCCTATGAATGGTTTCTGGATCTAGTCTTATGATCACATTACCATCATCATCTTTAATGGTTCTGGATTCTCTATCAAAGTGAGCTGCGCACGTAAGGACGAACTCTAGCTCTAGGGCAGCAACAGGAAAAGACGAAACCAAATGAATATGACTTCGCAACAGCAACTGCATATGATGAGAAGTTTATTTCTCAGCTCTCCCCAAAAACTCAGACATATCAACATGTCCAATCTCTGTGTCTCTGATTTTTTCAATGTTCGAGACAACATGAGAAGGTGGAATCTCATTTTGGTATTTGTACTTCATCTTTTTGTTCGTTGGAGAAGAAGGTTCCTCCGTCATCGAACAAGAATCTGCAAGGCTGCGATGAAAATTCCATAAGGTCAAGACATCATCAACGTTTACAAGCGTAGACATGGCAAAGGCTCAAACTTAGAATGGTATTTTGGCTGTTTGAGGGCAGGAAATGAGCATTATAACTCATTTCGGGTTTTTGAGGGCTGATTGCGAGTGAAAAGGACATATGGTTTTCATGACAAATGAAAAAGTTAGTTTGCAACTTTGACAAGTGCAAGTCACAACTTTTAAATTGCATTTGCAGTCAAAGGCAAAAAGTCTGATTTTATGCCACTTTAAAGGTATTTCGGGATTTTGGAGGCCGGCTGCAAGTGAATAGTGAATGTCGAACTTTTGAAAAGACATTGCAAGTAAAAGAACATTTCGGGATTTTAAAAGGTCATTGCAAGTAAAAGAATCAAAAGTAAAAGAACATTTCGGGATTTTAAAAGGTCATTGCAAGTAAAAGAATCAAACTTTTAGACTTGCATTTTATATTGAAATTTCCAACTTGTAATGGGTAAATAAAAACCCGAATTACTTTGCTTGAAAAACATCATCATTTTTTTTTGTTTCTTTTCTATTTTCAGAAAATAGTAAATGAAATTATAAAATGGAAGGGCAAGTGACTATGAAATGAAAGGAGATGTAAAGACTTGAAATGGTATGGAGGGTATATGCAAATGGAAAATGCGTTCTCAACTGAAAAGAATGAAAGCATATAATGGACAAATGAGATGGGAATAAACAATGAAGAAAAACGTATCTTAAGGATATAGCTAGATCTGCAAATGAAGATACATGGAAAGGCAATGGAGAAGAATGTTCAAAGAGTAACGTTTTCACATAATTCTCAGCTGAAGACATACGAAATGAGTGAATACGTATAGAAATGGAATGATATGGAGGGCGAGTAAAAATGGAATGTGAGGAAATGAAGGGCGTATGGAAAAATGAAGAAGAAAGACGTTTTCACATAAAAACGCGTTTTATTTATAAATGAAAGTGACAAATGTATTTGCAAAGAAATGACGTTTGTATATAAAAAGAAAACGTATAAAGATAGTTAAGCAAAACGTGTTTTTGTAAAAAAAACGTTTTATTTTTGAAATGAAAGATGAAAGCGAATAGAAAACACATTTTTTGTAAAAACGTTTTATTAAAGGCATAAAATATTTACAAAAACAATATACCAGATTGTAAGAAAGAAAAGAAGACATACTTGTAGCAAAATTTGCAGACAAAGAAGAAGAAGAAACCCTAGGCGTGATTGCAAACTCAGAAAATGAAAAAGACTTGGATATTTACAGTTGAAAGCCCAATCTTCAAGCATGCGAATTTATGAGATCTCCATGAAAAAAGGAAAAGAGGCGAAATGGAATTCGAACAGCTTCAATCATGAATGGCGTCGGACTTTTACATGCCCTTTGCAAGTTATTCAACATGAAATCGGGTCTTTCTCATCTATTAACAAGTGACTTTAATAAAATCGGGCTTTTCAAAAGTTTTTGCAAATACCTTTTAGTGAAATCGGGCTTTTCAAAGACAAATGCAAGTTACTTTTGACAAAATCGGGTTTTTAAAATGACATTGCAAGTATTTTAAATAAATTCGGGCCTTTTCAATCACTTTACAAGTGAAATCGGGCTTTTTACAAGTCATTGCAAGTGAAAATAAAAGAAATCGGGTCTTTTAAATGCTATTGCAAGTCATTTTAAGAAAATCGGAGTTTTTTTAAGTCTTTACAAGTCAACATAAAGAAAAATCGGAACTTTTAAAAGCTATTACAATCACTTTTAAAAAAAAAAAAAAAAACTTGTAATGAACTTAAAAAGTTCCTATAATTGCAAGTGCTTCAAAAAGTTCCTATTAAAGACATTAAAAGAAAATTTAAAAAGTAACTTGTAATGAAGTTCAAAAACTCCTACTTGCAGAGATGTCAGAAAAACCCGAAGTTGACCAAAAACACACTAAAAATGACTCAGAATTTCACGAAAACGGAGAAGAACGCGTAAAAAGTGGTAACCCAAAGGACGATAGACTTAGAATTGAGATTCGCTAATCTTTGCACCTCGTAATACATGCCATAGAGAAGAAAACCTTCAAATTTTATCAAAATTTCGATTGGTCATCCCAATTTTTAACAAGTCAAAAATTAGGGACAACAAAATCATATGCGATATGGGTATCTAGTTCTACTCATCAAGGCTAAAACCTAAAATAACTCTCTTGTTAAGAGGACTCATGAAGATGAGATAAGTTTGACGAATAATTAAAGGATGGCCATAAGTGGTCTCCAAGGTATAATTTTATTTACAAGAGGAAAATAGATGATAATAGATGCTCTATGAGTGTAATGTCCCCTTCTGATGCTTAGGCAGGAGTGACTTAATTAGCCTATTTTATTCTCGTAGGCTAATGTCAGAAGTAAGGGAATATCTTAATTAATTATTTAATATTATCCATTTCTTGCATATTTTGAGGATGATATTATTTAATTAATTTAATGAAGTTTATAAAGTGACTTGGTGATTATTTATGAAATATTAAAAAGGTCACTTTATTATTATTCCCGAGCTTATTTTAAAGTATTAAAAAAGCGGGAATTCAAAAAGTTAATTGGGAATTGCATACAAAAGTAAAAAGTGAAGGTCATTTGGGGGATTCTTGGATATTATTCTACTTGGCAATTTTGAAGAGTTTTTTGGAGTTCGGAACCCTAGGACGAAAAACCTAAGGGTGACTAGTTTTGGTAGTGTGACTAATTTGCCCTAGTCGGTTGTTGGAGAGATTGTGTGAATTTCTCACATTGGATTTTACAAGGAGTTTTATGAAATTTGTGAAGTCTTGTTCAGAGACAAATTTCAGAGTATCAGGTTGTTGTACCCAAACCAAATTTTTTGCTTCATTAAGGCATTTTGCTTAAAAGAGTCTAAACCTTGTTAAAATGATGTCAAAATACAGTTTCTGGGCAAGTCAAGTATGGACTTTGGTCAGTATCATGACAGTAGTCAGCAACAATTGGTCAATGCCTGGAGGTTAGAACTTGAACCTGAGACTCAAAGCAGGGCATATTATGATGGAGAGGTGTTTCACAACATAATTATACTCCTACAAGGTCAATTCAGTGGCCATAATAGTGTTTACGGAGGCACAAACAGATGAAGATATTTTGCAGAAAGTAAATCTGTGCCCCTATAGCCTAGGGGCACCCTTCTTTTTGAAGGCTCAGATTTGGTTACTTTCATTTGCAAATACATTCAATCTCTTCAGAATTTAACCAGCTTTTCGATGAGCTATCAAGCAAGGTCATTCGAGTTGCAGAACTTCGGTAATCGAAGGCGGAAGTTTAAGGTACAAAGAGGTTGTATGTCATAGAGGCTGTCAAATTTTCAGTTTCTGCACCCCTGTAGCCCAGGGGCGCCCTTGAATTTGACCCCTCAGATGGATGAATCTGCAAAATCTGTTTCCGGGGGGATCTTTCCTAATTCAATTCAGCTCTGCAATGCACCAGTTTGCAAGATGATCCGACATACTGAGTGATCGTGACAGAGGTTCTATTGAGCACGTAAACTAGAGGGTGGAAAAATGTAGAAATACACACCTGTACCTCTATAGGCCAGGGGCGCCTAGCCTTTAGGCTTGCCAGATGGGGTCTTTTGTAGTCACAGTCTTCATGAGACTTGTGCGGAATTCTCCTAGCTATCCAACGAGTCCAGCCATCAGCCCCCGGGATTTGTCAAACACCCGTACATGAAGGGTTAGTGGGGATCACTGAAGAGATCAGACAACAAGGAAAATGGCTAAGTGTGGGAAATACACACTCCCTTGGAAAAGGCGCCCTTCTTTTTGAGGTCTTAGAAGCAGTTTTCTCGCTTCATCACCTCCAGAGACATCTCTTCTTAGTACTTCTAGCTACGCAAAAAGATTGTTGGTGTGCAAATTGGGGCACTCTAGCTCCCGATGTCAGGGGTCAAAGTATGGCGTCCGAATGAAAGTTACACTTTTGTCAAATTAGTGATTGCGCTTTCACAGGCTAGTGGCGCCCTTGCTTTTGGTGTTCCTAATGTAGCTTTCAGGTGCCTTACATATAGTCGTTGGTTGCAGAATTCTTCTAGTCACGCAATGAACCTATCATCCAGTCAGCAGGGTTCATCGTTCACTAGCAGCAACAATTCAAAGCGTGAGATGGCAAAACAAAGAAATGGCAAAGTCTGGAGACCTTGCATCAATTTAATCAAAGGCGCCTAATTTTTTGAGGTATCAAACGTTGTTTTTAGCAGTTGTAGCTCCTAGCAGACATTTCATCTTTGCTCTGCAGGCTTCGTAGTGGATATCTTAGCTCAATCACAGCATCACTTAGGCATCCAAAAATCAGAGCTGAACAGAGGCAACTGTAACTTTCAGTGAGCTATAAAATAGGGAGTTAGTAAAAAATCTCATAACTTTTGCAAATGGACGCCTGGAGAGTCAAATTTGGACTCTTCAAAATCAGTGAATTTTTCTAAGTGCATCCAAATGCTGAGATTTAAGTTAACTTATTAAAATAATATTAAATCCAACTTTTTGCATGCAAGCATTAAATGGGCAATTTTTTTCAATTTTTCAATATTGGTGCCCTTTGTAATATTAAATTGCAAATTCGCATGTGAAAAAGAACTGGATATTTTAATATTATTTATTTTTCAGGACTTTGAGTCAGTGCCAATTTGAATTGAAGGGGGTCCAATCACGATTTTTCTTTTTAAATCAGGGTTTATAGCTTGCAGTGGAGCCATTATGGTGCGAATTTTCTCTATTTATTCAACATGGCGTCCATCATTTCATTCATCCAGCTTGAGCAGAGAAGAATTTCTTCCTGAGTTGGGCGAATTTTCTTAAGCAGTCAGTTTTGAAGACATCGAAAACATTCTTTTGCAGGTACAAGTCCAAATTCATCAACAGAATTCAAGGCAAAGTGGCAATTTTAGCAGAAGAAAAAACATCAAAACCTCAATCTTCTGTCTCAATTTCTTCCATTTCTCGTCTTATTTTCTTTCGCATGTTCAAGAAACTGGCGACTTTTGACAAAACAAATCATCTGGGTCGATTTAGAATAGCTTCTTCAACAAAACCCATGTGCTAGAATTTTTTAGGAAAATTTGTTCCAGAGCATCAGTTTTGAAGCTCTGATTTTCTTAACTAAAATTCCTTTGCATGGTCGAGTAGAAGTCCAATTTTTCACAAATCTAACATTCTGGGTTGTCTTAGAATCATTTTTTGGACAAAACCATATCTCAGAATTTTTTGTGAAAATTCCCCTTCCATAGGCTATTTTTAGCTTTCCAGAAAGTTGTCAGAATATAGTCGTGTTCACAGTCAACAGGCAAGTTTTTCAGAGTGTAGTACACACAGCTCGAATTCAAGACTAAGTTAGTCTTGACTCATGAATTCATCGGAACAGTTGACACGAATCTACATAAGGTGCTTCTAGAAGCAATCTTGGATCCAATCAAGATAAAAGATTCAATACTTCAAAACATTCAGGAATCCGGGTTGCTAGAGGCCGCTTCTATCCCTGTCTCAGTTCATTGCATAGAATTCGTAATGTCTTGTGTTAAGCATTACAATTTTGCTACTCGCGAAATACAGTCAGTAGATGGACGGGTGATAAACCCCTGGATATCGAGATATGTTTTGGTATTCCTCAACATCCGAACAGTTTGGTTATTTCCATGGACCTGTGTGAGAGCATTTAATGCTGATATGGACAAGTGTCAGAGTAAGATGGCAGAGAGATGGTTAAAACAAAAGAAGAACAAGTTGCCGAGCAATGTGGGTCGTGGTGAGTACAAGGATGAGTATGCGATTTTGGTCACAGTTCTCAATCGCGTCTCAGGTCATGCAGATGCAAACAGATTCCAGCCCTAGATGTATTATATCATTGGTTAGATCATCTCCGGGCGAGAGCATTATGACTGGGCATCCTTCATCAGCGACGTTCTCCACAAGCAAATCACCGGTTTTCTAGTTGCCCACCAGTTTCATATGTGTTCTTATCTTGTATATTTGATCGCTTATCAGGGTTAGTTTAGAGGATTGAATATAGTGGGCATACTCAGTGTACAGAAAGTCTACCATTACTATGACCAGCTTGAGTTCACAAAGGCTGAATGACATTTCAAGCGTGTGCATGAGGCTTTCTTGACGTACACGGTGAGGAACCTAGACCGGGAGTTGCATGTTCGTATCTCAGCGGTTGCTAGAGCAGCAATGGTTGATTGGGCAAACTGGTTCATTCAGTTCCCTACATACACCTACATCCGCGTTTACAGATACACAGGAAATCCAACCATGCTTCCACACTATCCTTCAGATAGGACAGTCTTCATGGAGTTCCTGAGGCAATTGTATGATGTTCATCTACATTTATGCAACAAGCGTAAACCAGTTGCCAACTTTCCAATGCAATTTGGAATCTATTGGTGCAAGTCAACAGTTGATGCTAAAGTTGCAGGACAAGAGTTAGAAAAGTTTCATCTCAAGTACCTTGTCGATCCACGCACATATGATCCTTGGGGTCATTATTCAACACGCCTTGGTGGTCGCCCTTACCATAAGCCTACAATGGAGGATTATTGGGTGAATTGCGAGGATGACCTTGAGGTGCGCAGACGCAGCTACAGTAGGTTCTCTCTCTTGCAGATTTTTGTCTTCTTGGCAGAAGATGTGGGAGGTTTGTCAGATGATGAGGGATATACACTTCCTCAATTTTTCAGAGAGTAGGTTGATACACAACCATTGCTAATTGTTGATTGGTTCGCCAAAGAATACTCATCAGTGAAGGAGAGGTCGAGTAGAGTTATTCAGAACAACATACTCTACCTCTAAAGCAAGAAGACAAGGAGGGTAGTCATGCCTAGAATAGAGCCGCCACTGGTGGATGTTTCACTACCATCCTCGTCTAAACCTAAACAAAAGAAAATGAGTAACCCTCCTAAGAAAAATCAAGTCCCTAACAGTTCAAAAGGGAAGGCACTTGCCACTGAAACGCACGTGGAGCCAGTCAGAGTGCCAGTTCAAAGTTTTCCAGAGCTCGAGGTTCAACCTCGCATGCCATCACCAACACCAGAGCAGTCTTTGAAACCCTTCTAGTGGGATTAGTCGAGACTCGTCTTGGCTTGAGAATCAACTGGGTAGGAAGAGGAGGCAACCATCTTACATGATCATTAAGATTTTGATCATGTCTACCAGGATGCGCTAGACAAGAGGATCAAGAAACAAGTCCATGTTGAGAGGAATGTGGATAAGGAGATTGTCATAGAGACTGCTGCGCCTCCAGAGGGTAAGAGTCTGAACAAGATTGAAGTTCAAGACTTTGAGGTGATCACAGTGAACCTTGGTAGAAGCACCCGCCAGACAAAGGTTGATCTCCTACAAGTTGCAACAAATAGCGCAAGGGATAGAATAGTGAAAGACGGAGAAGACAAGGCAACCCTCAAGGCTGAAATCCATTAGCTTCCTCAATACATCTCTAGCCTTGTACATAGAACGAGAGATGTCACTGCTTCACTCCCACCGATGCTAGAGCCACTAGCAAAACAGGGTCAACTTAATCACCTGGTTGCATGCGGCAAGCGTTTGAAGGATTGGGAGGAGTTCGTCACCAGAGGCCGCTTTGTGCTTGCATAGTTATATCAGTTACGGTACAATGCACGCGAACTCCGTCTACATCTCCAGGATGAGGAGCGAGACTTGGCGATGGACAGACCCAAAGATGAGATCATGATTGCTCACCTGAGGATAGCATATGAATCAGTCATAGATGCAGAAGACAAAGAGGCTATCTATACTTGGAGGACATAGTTGATCTTCAAGGCGAAGATAGAGGAGACAACGGCATCAGAGTTGGTTGAGAGCAGAGAGCACGTCACTAGTGCACTTCGGTACATGAGAACTTTCGTGTCTCGCATACCGTGCTAGTATCAGCTTGAGGGTGGTGCGTATGTTGAGCTTGTTGACGTTCAGTCAGAGCTCCAGGCACTCATTCATGGTATTTTCAATGGGGAGACCGTTGGCTGTAAGATGAATCAACTTACAGTCATGTCAGCATTGTTCGATGAGGCAGTTAGGAGCAGAGGTGAACTTCAGTGCCAGATCACGGGTGGTGGGGATATGTTGCACAGACACAGTATACTTCGGCAGAGTATCAGTGCCCTAGATGGTGACGCAGTCAACAACCTCGTGGAGGGGTTAGTTGCTCAAGATCACGGCCAGTAGACTTCAGGTTCCACCTTTCAAGATAGATATCAGACACAGCAGTTAACTCGATGCTTCTTTCCGAGTTAACTCGTTCCACATCTCATGCATGTCTATCTTGGAATTATCTATGTACACTTGGAGTTTCATTTAGGGTTTTCGTTAACTGATGGTAGCTTTCCATTTAACTTTGCTTTCAATAAGGATGTGCATGCTTGCACATGGTCGATTTAGATTACATGTACCGGTTAACTGATGGTAGCTTTCCAGTTAACTGTATAGTTTGTTTTATTAGGGTTTAGCAATAAAATCTTACATGCATGCAAGACTATAGTTGACTCAAGGTGATTTTAGGGTTCCCTACACATTTCAATGTTTATAAATAAGAGCTTTCAGCTCATTTGTAATTAACTTTTGCACAAGATAGTAATATATGCTGAGCCCACCTTGCCTGTAATATTGCTGATTCTGTATCTGTTCACGAGTTTTATTATGATGATGAATTGTTATGCCACTCGGGTTTCATGTTATTATCATGGTGAATGTTCATCTTAGTTAAATATAGTGGCTAGTTTGATCGTGGATTGTATGCGTGTTTCGTCTATGCAATTTACTGGCCTAGTTGGCTATTCTTTGTTTTGTTTCTAATAAGCCTATTTAGATGAGCAAATAGTTGAGCCCACCTTGCCTTCACGTTGTGAATCTGTACCTAAAGCTTATCGTATGATGTGTGTGATAATAAACCTATTCAACCAAGCAAATTGTTGAGCCCACCTTGCCTTCACGTTGTGATTCTGTACCCGGTTTATCGTATATTTGTTGTTTCCAATAAACTTCTTCCTAGCGAAGCAAATAGTTGAGCCCACCTTGCCTTCACGTTGTGAATCTGTACCTAAAGTTTATCGTATAGAACATTCCTGCTCCATTTCCTCATGCTCTGTTTACTTGAGGAGACTGGATAGATTAAAAGCTTTAGTTTAGTTGTAGTTAGTGATCTGCAAAAGCAAAAAATCCTTAGCTGCAATGTTCGTGGTTTTTCTTAACCTTGTGCCTCTTCTAGCTGAGAACAAAAAGATAGGATTTAGTTTACTTTTCTTTTCACGCAAATCAGCACTAAAGAGGGAGCTTTCCCTCCTAATTTGAAGAGCACTCATTACGCAGTGTGCATAGCTGTCCGTACCAATTTGCACTCCAGAGGTGTTAATTGTTACGCCAACATAGGTTTAATGTTTGCAAAGGAAAATCGGAATGCAAAATAAAATATTATATCCGAAGAAGACCTACTGTATCATGGCCATTATTTGATCTGGTCATTTTATTGTTAACATCAGCTGCAACAAAGGGACTCTTTTAATATTCAAGGGGCTGAATATTTATTATTTGAATCAAGTGAGTGTCGTACATATTTCCTTAAGCGCCTACTCTATGGGAGTTGCATCCTTATTTTCTACTGCCACATAGATAAGGAAAGGGGTCGTGTTTTATTATTGGCCAGCCGCCTATCTCTGAAGGCAACATGGGAGAGTTTACAGGTCAGCAGGGTCAAAAGGAAGACCATGCTGAGTTGGAGAGCCAGCGGTGGATGTTACAAGCTGCATCGAATGTAATAGGAGCTGCGTCTTCTTCATTAAGGGGTCGCAATACTTAGTGTGATGCCCATTTTATTTGTATCTTCCTATCAATATATTGAAGGCTAACAATATTGAATGCTACTCATCAGGTCAGCATTATCTTATATGTAATTATTTCTTATGGTATTTCTGATAATTATATTCCATGATAAATTTTTCTGAAGATTATACCTACTGCATATTGGTATGAAATGCATTTATCTTTCTCAAATCAGCATATATCCATTATTCCAAAAAATTTAAACTGGAAAAGAGTTTATATTTGAATGAACTGCATAAACATTTATTATTCACCTAGGAGCAAATTAGAAAGCAACTCCAGAACAGCATAGTACCAACTGTTTGATGAAATCCCCGCTCACATGGAAGAAGAATTTGAAAAATATTTGCATACAAATTTGTTTGGGATATTTCAGCGAGGGTTAAGGGTATCCATAGCTCTTCAAAGACCCAATGCAAAGTCTTGATGCATATGCATGATAAATCATGAGATGGCTTGCATAGAAGTACAAGGCTATCCATAATCAAATGTAATTTTAAAATCAACAATTTTGAAGGTGGAGAGGCCTCACTCTAGAGGATAAACAATTGTATGATCGCCTCAAGAGTGAATGAGGAGCTTTGTGCTCTAGCACCAAAAAAAGTGAAATTAATCCTCAAAATAGGTGCCAAACTCAACTCATGCCTTTTGGTTTCCTAGTGTGTGGTAATGAGAGATTTGGAACTTGGGCGAGGCTGAGAATGGCCACTCTCAAAATGAGGCCCCATGGTTTCTCTTACAATTGTAGATGTGGCTTAATTTTTATGATCCATGCTTCAAATTCTTCTCTCTCAAAGATGCATTATATGTTAATTGCTACTTGCAGGAAGTTGAAAATGATGAAGGCTTATAAACTTATTTCTTGGATTGAGAAGAATCTTCAATTAGTGTAAGTTCATGGCAAGTAGTTGAATTGTAATTTCCCACGAGAATCATCTTTGGATAACCAATATCCTCTTTGAGTTTGAATATCAGGCTTAGTAAGATCAATGTTTCCTTACTCATGGCTTTATCCAACTCTTGTATGACCTGCTTTACAAAGCATTTGAACCACTATCCTTTGTATGCTTCTCAAACATGACAAAGCTAGTGTAGATGGTGTAGAGAAAAGGGTGGATGGATGCCTTGTTTCCCTCTATCTCATTTGGATCCTCATAGCATACTATAATCAACAAAACCACCATAAATTCTAATGTCATTTAAAACATAAATGATAAATATTATAAAATATCCATTATTCAAACTTCAAGTTCAACAATCAATTTTCAGTGTCATAAGGATTTTCTAAATCATCAACACTAGCATCATCATTGACATTAAATGATGTAAGAAAATTTGTAGAATCACAGAAAGTGCTACTGCCATTTGCACTAAAAGTCTGCTCACTTTTCAAACTCAAGAGTAAGACGTTGGAAAGTGGAAGCATCTAAGTCAATTTTCTATAGCTTCACCAAAAGGTGGAAAAATTTTTTTAAAAAAAAAAAAGCGAAAAAAAGAAGAAGAAGAAATATGGACAGATTTGCCAAGGTTCCCCCGGATCCTACCTGGGTTCTTCCCAAACAAACCCAACCCCATTCAGCCGGATCCAAACCGAATCTACAGACATATCTGCACCGAACCGGGATCCAATTCGAACCGAACGTGGATCCGACCAGTCTGCAGGAGGATCCAGTAACAAAGTGTAAAATCATTCAATACAAATTTGTTTGGTTGAACTTCTTTATCAACATTAAAATCTGTACAAAAATTGAAGTTTTTTCCTAGCATATCTGTTTTCTTTCTGTGGCAAAATATTTTTCTTTTCCTTCAAACTTCGACTTTTTTAAGAAGAATGTGATTATGGTTACAAAGGTGCAAAATCTTTGCATCTTTTTGGATATAGTTTTATTGCTATTTTTCAATTTGTCAACCTAAGATGATAAGTTATATTTTGGTTCTTCAGTTTTTGAATCTCATCATTTTACTTTTTCAATTCCATTTTTAGTAATTGAATTTTAGTGCTTTCATCCCCAAATATTAATTTATTTGCAGGCTGTTTATGGCTAATCAATACAAATTGGTAATTTTGGATGGTGCAAATTTTGGTGAAATTTGCTGGAAAAACTACCCGGAGGTGTAGAATACAGCAAAATCTTTGCATCATTTTGGATATAGTTTTATTGATATTTTTCAATTTGTCAACCAAAGATGATAATTTTTTATTTTGTTCTTCAGTTTTTGAATCTTATCATTTTACTTTTTCAATTCCATTTTTAGTAATTGAATTCTAGTGCTTTCATCCCCGAATATTAATTTATTTGCAGGCTGTTTATGGCTAGTCAATACAAATTGGTAATTTTGGATAGTGCAAATTTTGGTGAAAATTGCTAGAAAAACTACCCAAAGGTGTAGAATAGAATAGAATAGAAGATTTTTAACATCCACAAGGCTAAAGATCCATCATCTCTTTCATCAATAGTTATAACATTGAAGAGCCATCCAAATACTAAGTTACCAATCTTGGTATGGGTTCAAGGGTTTGGTTTGCGGATTTGGTCAAAAAGAAATTTGGGGTTGGGTTTGTCTGAACAAAAACTTATAAAAATAAAAAATATATACACAGTTGCAGCCTAATAACAAAAACATATATTTTCATAATATTTTTTATGCATACAAATATTTATAAACCTTATACCACAGTTGAAAAACTCGGACTCGGCAATAACTCAACAGGCCCAAATTTTTTGAAAACTCAAGACTCGGTAAAAACTAGGGGAAAAACTTGGCAATAACTCGGCAAATTTATCGAACATTTGAAATACACAATTTTTAAAAATATTCTTCAAAAACACACACAAACTAAATTTGTAGAACATATTACTGATTTCATCATATATAAATTGAAATTAGAGTTTAATACATATCAATCATCAATGTATCAAGTTATCTATTGATTTCATCACATATAAACCAAAATTAGAGTTTAATACATATCAATCATCATCATAGACCAAAAAACAAATTCAACTTCTGAATACATATCAAGTTTCGGTATCAATAAAAATCATATATCATAAATTTCCTCTACAACTGAAACTCAAAAGCTTTTGTCACTGTTGTGTGGGTGGTGTTGAAGTAGATGGTATAGTTGCAGTGTCCTAAGTAGGAGCCTCAACAGGTGCCCCAACAAGTGCCTCATCCATAGGGATAGGATCAAGCTGTGTGTGTGAAGAAACTGCCTCTACTGCTTGACCGAGCTTGCCTTCTTCCTCCTCATATGTTGCCACATCTGCTTCCCATTCAGCTGTCTCTGCCTCCCTATCCATCTCAGTGAACTCATCATCACTCATCCATGGTTCCACATCGACCTCATCAGGCTCAGCAATCCAATTTGAGAATGGATCAATGTCATCAAGGTCAAGTGCTTCATGTGAACTCAACCCTTGTACCTTCTTCTCATGCAACCGAAGGTTGTACCGCACGTAGACAAGGTCATTCAAGTACTTTTTTGTCAACCGATTGCGCTTCTTCGTGTGAATGGCCTCAAAGACACTCTAGTTGTGCTCACAACCAGATGCACTACAAGGCTGAGATAAAATACAAATAGCAACCTTTCGAAGATTAGGCGTTGTGGCACCGTAATCTTGCCAGCACAAATCTGCAAGGATAACAATTGTTATTTATAACTTAGTAAGGATTTAATAAACTTAAACATTAGCATAAATAGTAAAATAATATTAAGCACATGAATTTGTTACCTGGTTGTAGAGTGTCTCTCCTACGAATGCAATCCTTGGAAGAAAACAATGGCCCTTCAGTTTTCTTATAGCTCTATATCTCATCAAGTATGAGATCTCGAAGGTCATCATTACTAACCAATCTTTCAATACATGTGTTGAGGCCAACAAGAACCTTTGCATCTTCTTTGAAAGTAGGAAGGAAATAAAACTTGGGGTTCAAAAAGTAGGCAGCAGCATGAATATGTTGGTGAAGTTGTCGGTTCCACCTCCGATCTATTATGCGCCATATGGGTTCATATTTGGTCTTGTTTGACCCATAGAAATGTTGAATTGCCTCTTTGGCCTTATCCATGGCCTCATATAGATACCCCATGGGGCTTTTATCCCCATCCATCAATCGTAGAACTCTAACTAACGGTTCTGACACCTAAAATATAGAAAAAAACAAAATCAGCAAGTTGTAATATTAGAAAGCAAAAAAAAAAATCATCAATCAGAGTTTGAAAACTTACATTGATGATCTCCTCCATTTGTTTGGCAAATCTATCATCAAAAATGGTCTTCTTGACTTTATCTGCTTCAAGCTTCTTGCAATAAGGACTCTCCAACCATCTTTCACTCACAAACATGCGCTTGAGGTTGGGCAATGTAGCTAAAATACTCTGCAAGGTGAGGAAATTGGTGGCAAAGCGTGTGACTCCTGATCGCACAAGATCCTTACCATCAGTGTGCTCTCTAATGAGACTTAAGACCCATGTGTGATTGTAAATGTACTTTGTGATATTCCTTCCATCTTCAACCACATTCTTCACCCAACTTAGTTTCCCTATGTCCTCAAGGAGCAAGTCAAGACAGTGGGCAGCACAAGGGCTCCAAGATAATGTAGAATGCCTTGCCATTAGAAGTTTACCGGCTGCCACATATGCAGCTGCATTGTCAGTCACAATTTGAATTACATTTTGAACTTCCACTTCCATCACCACCTCATCCAACATGTTGCACAAGGTCTCTGCATTTTTAGTTTCATTGGAGGCATCAACTGATTTTAGAAATACCAATTGTCCCCCTAAAGCCACTAGAAAGTTAATGAGTGTCCTATTTCTGCCATTTGTCCACCCATCAGATATAATGGTGCAGCCATTCTTTTCCCAATTTCTCCTCTGTTCCTCCACTAGTTGGTGCGTGTTTTGGACCTCATTTTGCAATAATGGCCCACTCAACTCATAACGACTTTGGGCCTTGAACCCCTTACCTGCCACTGTCAATACAGTGACCAACCCTTCCCAATAAGGACTAGAAGCAACAATGAACGAAATATTGGTGTAGTACCAAAATAGCACATGCCAACTTCTCCTCATTTTGCAAATCTTTATTCCAAGAAGTACCTTTCAATGAAGGTTGTTCACCAGGAGTATTATGTGGAACAAAAAAATTAGAACTGAGGCTACCCACACTTCCACTTCCTAATCCTCGTATTTGTGGCCCAAGAGAAGATTAGCCTCCCATAGCCCTCTGTGACCCTGTATAACTGAAATCTGCAAATGGGGTTGCCATTGCCTCTGCTATTCTCTTTTTATTTTCCTTCCTTTGGTCATATGCTGCAAGGAGTGCTTTGGCCTCCATCTCAACCTCTTCGGGTGCCTTTATACATGCTCTAGCATCTCAGCAAGGGATTTGTGCAAGGTGGTATTTCAATCGGTTTATGCCACCAAAAAGAGACTGAGTGCAATGGTTGCAAATAACTTCTCCTCGAAGTGCACCTGGTGTTCCATGTTTCCAACAAGGATTTCTTGGTTTGCTACCACTCTTCTTACTTGTAGAAGCCATTAGTAAAATACCTAGCAAAAGAGATAGAAGATAAACGCTAAGAGATAAAAAGTGAGTTAAACAAAATAAAGGAAATATATTAAAATTTAAAAATGATTGAAATTAATTAAAAGGTATGAAGGTTTTTGTATTAATCAAATTTCAAGGATTCTTATTGCTAATTGCTTCAATCAAATTCAGACATTTTACTGAAATTTGAAAGATTTGAATTTTGAAACATATTAACATTTAAAATGATTGAAATATTTTAATTTATATTATGATAAATTGATAATAATGAATAGTAGAAAAGAAAATAATAACAAAAATAATGATAATGAAATAAAATTTGAAATTTCAATATATAATAATAAAATTATAAGTTTTTAAAATAAAAATAAATTAAATTAAAAATAATAAATTATAAGTTTTAAAAATAAATTTATTAGTTTTGTTAATTTATATATTTCAATATATAATATTATAAATTAACAAAATAATGATAATGAAATAAAATTTGAAATTTCAATATATAAAATTATAAGTTTTAAAAATTAAAAAAAATTAAATTAAAAATAATATATTATATGTTTTAAAAATGAAATAATAAGTTTTGTTGATTTATATATTTCAATATGTAATATTATAAATTAACAAAAACAATGATAATAAAATAAAACTTGAAATTTCAATATATAAAGTTATAAGTTTTAAACTAGCAATCGCACCTTGGGGTGCAATAGGTACACCGAAGAGGTGGTGATGGATATGATTGGAAAATTTTGGTATATTTTTTTGAGAGTGTATTTTTGTAAAAGTAATCATTTGTAGTAATTGAAAATATTAAATGCGAGTAGGCATAAATTTGAAATGGACACACCAGTCTTGTGGACACAATAAATAGAACAAGATTGATATTTTTAAGTTTAGCTCGACAATCTTCTATCTTATTTTATTTAGCTTATATTCAATTGTTATTCATAAACATAATATTTATTAGAGAGAAATTAAATCTGCAATGTAATATTAAATGATACATTTATTTGAAGTATGTAATATTTTGTGTATCGCTAATCAAAAACCTTAGCATATATTTATCCACCAAACACATATAAAGATAAAACATAATTTTGATAGTACTTACCATTACTTCTCATAAATAGATAAATAAATTGAAAGAAATGATGTTGCATTGTTGATGCCCACTTGTAAAATTGTTTGTAAGGTTTGTTTGCATGATTTCTACCTTTATAAAAAATTTATACTAATTCTTGATTCTCAATGTTGTTGCTTGATTTTACACCTCTAAATTATAAAAAAGTCTTTATTGATGTTACATTATTGATCTTCACATATAAAATTAATCTACATTTATTTGTTTCCATCATTTATACAAATTTAATTTAAAATTAAATCTAACAATTAGTAATATCTTATACCGCTAATGTAAACTCCCTTTATATTTTAACCATATCCCCTTCAAATTTTTTTAAAATTTCTGATTGTATTTAGTAAGATGTTATACTAATGATCCATACAACTGATATGCTGTTACACTTGGATAACGGTTGTTGTATTTTCATTCCTAATTAATTTAGTACAAATGTTTGGAACTTACAAGTTTTGAATAAAGGCACCCATTACTATGAATTCATCAAAAAAAACTATTGGGCCTAATTTTTTTTGTCTATATAAACCTTAAAGATAAAACAAATCCTAAGATTAGGGAAGGTTTGTTTAAAATGATGGGTTGTAATTTATTATTATGTAATGGTCAACAATGGGTCAATAAATGTGAGATGGAAATTTCTCCTTCTTTGGGTTGTTTTATGTCAAGGGGAATGTTCCCTAAGGTTAGCTTGTATAATACTTAAATAGAAATATCAAACTATTGCTGTTCTTTGATGAAAGAGCATTTAGACTTTCAAACAATTTCACATCACCAAATATATTTAGGTTTTCATTTTCTATTTTTTTTCAATTTTGATGTATTTTGTATGCTTCATAGCTTTTGTCATCTCCATTTAAAAGAGGTGCTACAAAAAGGTTTCAATGCCATAAATGAGAATTAGTCATATAATTGTGCTACAAAATGTCTATGTATTGATATAGACCATTTTCATGATACATTCTATTGAATTTATGAGACTGCAAAATATTTATATTCAAATTGTTTTATAAAAATTGTGTATTAATCCACTTCAAAACATTTATTTTATTTCTACTTCGAAGAACATACATTCCAAAACTTAACCTTAATGATGATAGAAATTGAATAAAAGATTATTTCCACTATTCAAATTCAATTAAATATAATACTTAATCATATAACGATTATTGTTGCCTTTGGCAATATAATCAAATAAAGGTTATATTCTAAACTCCTATTGTAATCGTCTACTATCATGCCTTTTCTTTTGAAGGTAGTAAATTTGATTTAATCCTATATATTTTATTGCTCAAGAAATCTACTTGGCCTAAAGAGGTTTAGTCATTCATGACACATGGCAAGTGATTTTAAAAGGTTGATTTATGTATGCTATTATTATTGCCAAAAGAAATACAATCTTAAGTTATGACATGTGGAAACTAATTGACAGTGCTTTATTACTCCATCCTGGGACTGTTTATCTATGTGGATTCATGTCGTTTCTGATTCTATTAGCGATAGGAGTTTTGAGTTATTTTTGGTTGGCTGACTGAGCAACCTCTTGAGTAGATAATTATTTTTTTAACCTTGTGGCTATCTTTTGTTCGAGTATCCTACAAACCTTATATGGCATTCATTCATACCGTTTTATGGATCATATCAGATTGGAATGGACCCTCAGTAAATCCCCGCGAAGCATCCCATCTTCTTCCCGATCACGATCAATCAAATCAATAGCTTGAAGCCTACCTCTGTCGTCAAAGATCAATATCCTATCCCCTACTCTCTTATCCCGTTCCTACCGAATGAATCCACTCCACTCTTCATTGACCAGGCCTTCCGAACAAATCCAATAGGACAGGAAACAAATAATCTGTGGGCAAGAGTGACTCAACTTAACCGTTCAATATTGCTTTTGGGTGTTGCGTACATGTGTTTTATGTAGTAGGGTACGTGTAGGGTTTTAGGTGGAATTTCAAAGGCTGCAAAGACAAAGTTGTCAAATTAGAAGGGTACGTGGGAGAGGAGGAAATGGGTAATAATTTGTTCAGACCAAATTCTGGAGTGGGAAAGCCACCTCACAAATATCTTGTTGGATTTTATTGAGCCGAATTGTGATTGAGGATATCCCACAAGTGTGAAACGGAAATTAAATTAAAAGAAAAAGCAAAGAACGTGCTTCATTTCAAACAAGACATTGAACAAACTCTGTTCATGCCACTGTTCAGGATTTGGGAAAGTTTTTGAAACACAATTGGAGCTCTCAAAAAAAAAATTTATATTTAAAATTTGGCCGTTCGGCTGGGAGGATGATTATGATTTTACATGGAATATGCTCAGGAAATGAGAAAGAGACTAAGCACTTGGAATCCATGGAAGGAGCTAAGGAGAGGCTGAAAATGTTTCAAGTAGAACTGCTGGATTATGATTCTATTGTTGCTGCCATTAATGGTTGTGTGGGTGTTTTTCATCTAGCATCTCCCTACATTGTGGATGAAGTCAAGAACCCATAAGTGAGTTTTAACTTTTAGGCTTCTTGTTGCTTGATTCTATCAATTCAATGTTTCGGCATTTAAGATTGAACTTATTTTGGGGGATTGAGCTTTTGACTAAAAAGGTTTTAGTGTTGTTTATATCTGAATGAGAATTTTGTATCCTTGCAGATTCAGCTCTTGGATCCTGCTATCAAGGGTACTATGAATGTTTTGCTAGCTGCCCACAAAGCAGAAGTGAACGTTCGTTGTTTAGTGTTAACCTCATCTGCAAGGTGGGTTTTGGGTGTAGGGTATATAATTTGCCAATGAAGCTCTTTTCAGAGAGTTTTTGGATGAGATTGCGCGGTGTAGGCTGAAGAGGGCGAGGTTTGCAGCAGCTACTGTGGGAGCAGCGGTGTCCACTCAACAGTGTGTAGAGAAGACTTTGGGTGAAGGACAGATCTCAGGCCTGGTGGGAGCAGTGCAATCATCTTGGATTTCCTTATGCTGAATTCCATAGATCCTTCCAAATGAGCAGAGCTACCTTTGATCATATTTGTGAAGAATTCAATTCAGTGGTTGCCAAGGAAGCTACCTTTTTCTTTTGTCTTTGGCAGTCTTCTGTTGAGACCGAAATACTGTTCATGGGCAACCAGTTACACTTTCTATGCAGGCAGAAAAATGCTACTTTTCTTGAAGTGTGAAAGAAACCCACCAAAATCTCTTTGGGTATTGATGTGCTGGTTAATATTCGCTATTTTGATTTATTTATTTTTAGGTTGTGCTTGCTGTGAAAATTTGTAGGATGATTTTTCTGTACTTTCCTTTTTCAATAAAATTTTCTGCAATGGAGTTCAGAATAACATCGTTTAAAGCTAGGGTCTCAAGATGCCATATTTTTCATGTAATATTTTCGTGCTTCTAAACAAAAATCTTTGGCAGTAAGTAGTTTGCCAAACCTATTGTGGATAACTTGGTGACAGAAATAAACTCCAAACAAAAGTCAAGAAATTGAATGTATGTGACAAAAATATAACTCCAAATAAAAGGCAAGAAACTGAATCTTAGAGCACAGCTCATACAGAAGGAATTCAGAGATAAATGAATACCTTCTTCAGCGAAGAGGTACGTAGGTGATTCCCACGACAACCACGATGGAAAATATCAAAAACTCTGTCTTTAGCTCATCTTTTGATTTCTACAGTGGTGAGTTTTTCAATGA
Source organism: Sequoia sempervirens (assembly GCA_007258455.2). Classification (NCBI taxonomy): domain Eukaryota; kingdom Viridiplantae; phylum Streptophyta; class Pinopsida; order Cupressales; family Cupressaceae; genus Sequoia; species Sequoia sempervirens. Next base: position 40,342 of record VDFB02085649.1, read on the forward strand.
AAATCCAATGGTAGATAAGTATGAAAGAATGTGGCAATGAAAAGTATGAAGGAATGTGGTGGTGAAAGACACCTAAGGTTACCTGACATTGAAGTTATGCAGGCAACAACCAGTAGTTAATAACATTCAATTTGCAAATAACTCTGGAGTACTCTGGGTACAAATAATTCTGCGAATCACTGATATTTGCAAGTTGCACAATAACTCCGATGTTTTCTCCGTACAGATATTTCTGGCATGGCTGATCTTGACAGGGACGGTCAAGATGAGTTTAATCATCTCCCGAGGGCTCTTATACGGTTGATTTAAAATTTTAGCTTGGCCTCTTTCAAATAGGATATGCCTTCGGCGTAAAAAAATGCCTCAACTATAAAGTTAATATATTAAAATTAAAATTATAAGTTTTAAAAATAAAAATAAATTAAATTAAAATTTTCCATTTTTAAAATACTTATATTTATATTCTTATTACTTATATAATATATTATTAATCTTATTACTTATATAATATATTGTTATTACTTTTTTTTGAGATATTTGTTTACAAATGTAACAAATCAATAAATAATAAAATAAATAAATAATTAAAAAATTTACCAAATATTTTAATATATTATTGAAATTTGAAACATTTTGATTTAACTCAGACTCATGGTGATTGGGAAATGGAATGCAGAGAAAATCTGAAAACCAATAGAACAATACCTGTTAAAATCGTGCCCTCGTCGTTTCTGGTTTTGCCGTCGGTTTTTTCCAGCATTCGTTTTTTCTAGCCATTGTTTTGTGCCCTCGTCGTTTCTACCTTTTTGGTTTTGCCGTCGATTTTTCTCAATGTTCGTTTTCTTTTTCAGCCGTCGTTTTTTTTCTAGCGTCGGGTGAAATGAATCAATGAAAAACGCTTTATTTTTGCCCGCGTTGGAGTTTGTAGTCGGCTAGTCGCATGAAATTTAGGGCAAAAAAAAAAAAAACATGTCACTTCAGTTATTGCCCTGGTTTTTCCTGATTTAATCGCGATTTTTTTTGCAGATTGAGTGCTGCGATTTTTAGAGTTACTCGTAGTCTAGTAATCAGGTGATTAAATCGCCTCCTTTTTCACGCGGTTACTCGCGAGTAATGCGAGTTCTGAGCGATTTTTTCAACCTTGCCTTATACAATATTAATAAAATTAATATATAATATAATATCTTATAAATGAAGTTTATATTAAATTTTAATGAATAAATAAACCAAATAGTCAACAATGAGCTTTTCATCAATAATCTTACAAACAACTACAACATATCTAAGAGGCTAAAAATGAGAAAAAGATTTATTTATCTTATTATTGGCATCTTAATTTTGCGAAATCTTTCTCCACGCCATAGTTGAAAAACTCACAAAACTCATGAGTACTCACAAGACAAAAGCCTTGGCAAGTTACTCGCCTAAAAACTCGTCCTCAATTTCTTGAAAAACTCGTGGCAATTTTTGATAACTTGCCAAAAACTTAAATTTCCATGAAAAACTTGCTTGAATGAGTATGACTTCGTTTTTTTCACCTAAAGTTAAAAATGGATATGATTTTTAAAACATTTTTATAAACAAAAAAATGTCGAACACCTAATTTCACCCTAAGTGATAAAATTGTGAAAATGGCATGAACCATGAAGGTTTGTGTGGTTTCAAAGGCTTTAATTTGGGCTTGGTGACAAGGGCTCTGCCCCTATGCTCCGCTTTGTATTGCAATAGGGAATGTGCCAAGGGTGTTGCCACTTGACTCTGCTGGGGTGTTGCACCCAAACCCTCGTGAGGGCCATTGCCCCTCAACCCCATTGGGGGTGTTGCTCCTAGACCCCCATGAGGGGCGTTGCCCCTCAACCCTATTGGGGTCTCCACTCCCAAATCCCCACTAGTTATTGGAACTTCATGTCACATAAGAAACTTGATTACAATAAGGGGGTGACGAGGAATTGGGATATATTCTGACTTAGACATTATTATTGCACAACTTGCCAAAAATCCCTTTAGATGAGGCAACTTCTACATATGACATGGCTAGTGGAAGTTGCATTGTAACTCGTTTAGAGGTTGAACTCCTTTTTTTGTCTTTGATATGTATTAAACTCTAATTTTGGTTTATATATGATGGAAATTAGTAATAACTAATATGTTCTACAAATTATTAATATGTGTGTTTTTGAAGAATATTTTTTAAAAATTATGTATTTTAAAATGTTTGCAAGTTATTGCTGAGTTTTTCCTTGAGTTTTTAAAAATTTTGTGCCTATTGAGTAATTGCCGAGTTTGAGTTTTACAACTATACTCCATACTGTTCAAATTGTCATGTCAAGGGCGAGATGTTGAGAGAAATAAATAGCCATGAGAGGCATCATTGAATGAATGAATGGCTGCTAGATATGCCATACCTTCCAAACGTTGTGCCATCTACATCTATTTGTAATACTAAGCTATCAAGGGCTATGTGTCGTTGTGGACTCTCCCCCACCAACAATCAAGTCCATACTTCCAAGTGTGTTGGGGGAGTGCTGACCTTGAGAATAAATCTGTGTGATTGCTAGAGAAAAGACAACAACAATGTTATAATCACATCAAGTTAGATAACAACAAGCATTAAGTCGTGTCCCCTAGTCCTACTTTAGAGTTAGGAATTTGATTTTATGATTGGAAAGCAAAAATTATTAAAACGCTGTCAAGTTCATCATGGAACTAGAAAAAATGGTCAAAATATGTCACAAATTCTCCTAGGTTTGTTTAGGATGAACCCCTAGGTGAAATTCTAAGCCTTGTGCACACCCGCATTTGCATCGAACGAGGATCCGAAACTGAAATGGATTGTTCTCGAACCAGCAAGTTGCAAGACTAAATTGGAAACTTAGTCCAAATATGATATCACAAATTTTACTCTAATGATATTAATGTTGATTATTCTCTTCTGAAAATAGGTTTGAACTTGATTTTAACACTCTACTACATCATTTTAGGTGTTCTTTGTTGAATATCAATACATAGGACTTTGACACATCGAGCATTGCAAATGCTTGTGTATTTAATTTTTAATTTTTAATTTTTTATATTTTTTATCTTGATAAGTTTTTAATCTTTTTTTTTTTTAATATTGCAAGAATCGGCTTATGCCCCTCTATAACTTGCAGTGTGTCGAACAAACTTTTTAATGTGACTGGCGACATTGGTGTGACATCCCTTTGGTACAACGTGGATGGGGATTTGGACCTCGTGACCACTTGTCTACAATAGGATGCTTTCAGCCAATTGGGCCAAGGCCTCCACCCTTATATTTTAATCTTAATTTTTTCAACATTCACCATTTAAAATTTGTAATTATTGAAGATAACTAATCTACTAATTAAGAAGAATTACATCCAAATAAAGGGTCATGTCCCTTGATGTATACCCCTTTATAAATATATATTATAAATATTCATTCAACTCTTGTTTCTCTTTTCTCTTTTAGATTCTTTCTTTTCATTCCCTTCAAACATTCACTTTTGAAACTTTGTAAGATTTAAAACGAATATATATATATGTATATGTTATTTTGGCTTTTTAATTAAAGTGTGTATGTTTTCTAATTTTTTTCAATCTATTTTCTTTAAATGAAAAATGGGTCAGTTCTTTTTAACATGCACCTACTAGGTACATAGAATAAATTTGTAAAATATGCATATTGTAAGTAGAATAAGAGCGTATTAATAAATATGTGTGTTACGACCCAATTCTACGTAAATTAAAAACTTTCCCATTTTCACTTTAAACATGTAAAAGTAACATATAACAAAGATATTACAATAAATTTCTTCCTTTCTTTATTGATAAACATGTACAAGTTACAATATGTTTCCTCATGAATTTCATTTTCATTGCAAATATAAATCAGAGTTAAAAAGGAATACAGTTACATACATAGCTCGTAAGCTTTTGCACAAATAGAAGTAAGAAGGTCCGTGAGTCCGTCCTTTCAAATCTTGGTACATCGGCCGCCACTGTGGAGGAGAAACATCACTCGGGCGCTTTTCCGCCAACCACGGACTTATAATGCGGTCCCCCGCACGATCATTTTGCAATGAACGGCCCTCCCTTCAAGAAGAGATTGGTAGGGTATCCTTTAACGATTACCAACTGAGCATAGTGCTGTGTCCTACTCAACTAGAACCTTGCTATTTCACAATCTCGATCTAGTACTCGGATCACAATGAACTGACAGTGTAGTCTCAACTATCTCACATCTAGGTGGATGTCGTACCTTTCACTACTTTGGCCAAAGTATTCTCATTCAGTACTTCGAATGAAGGTCATCTATCATAAACACTACTCAGGGCCGATTTGACTTAAGGCTTCCTTACTCTACGCATAGGTTTTGTCCTTCAATGGATGAATTCGTCATCCCAGACATCCTACAATCATACGAACCTACTAGAAATGAAAACAGTATTCAAGCGTCTTGTATCAATTCCTCCTAACTAGGAACTCTTTATCCTAGGAGTACTTAACTTGTCTCAGTTATCCCTATAACTTAAGCTAAAAGACTTCACTTGATTCTGCCATCATCTCGATCCTAGTAGCTAATAAGTATGTTTACGTATTCCCACATATAGAGATCATACACAACATGCAAAAACCATTTTAAAATGCAAACAAATCCTTCTCTTTTATCTTTTTCATTATTTCGTTCTAAAGCAAGAGAAACATTCTAATCCCTTAAGCTTTTTACTCCTATATTCCCTTTTTCACAATTCCCCTAATCATTGAATCCTTTTCACATTTTCTTCTTAAATGATTTGTTTTAATTATTCATCAAAACAGTTCTTCTCTATTAAAACTAATTGAAATCAGCCATCACAAAATCAAAATGGAAACAATACTTCAATAAAAATTATAAACTAGGAAGATTCATGCCTGATTCTAGAGCTTCTCCTTCCAAATTTGCTTTTCTAGATCCTCCTTCAAATAAGCTTCAAGGTTTCAGCTAAATATGGCTTCTTTTATGAAAGAATTTCACTCTATAGTGAACTCCTATAACTTCTTCTCACAGACGTGCTTCCACCACTCAATTCCTACTCAGCTATACAAATACCTCACTTTAAACTCAAATGACTTAATTCACTGTGACTGGTAAATGCTGGAAATAATTTACTGTGCTTATCAAACTCAGCAATATGGGAAAACTCAGGCAATACAATGGAATGGATATGAAATGAAAACACTAAACTCAGATTGCTCTCAAAAGGTGAGTTCACAATGAATGGAAGGGCGTCATTATATAGGGCCGAATTGAAACAGTTTTCCACTTAAGAAGGCATGTTCATTGACAGCAAAGTGCCCAGAAATGGTCAAAATGATAGATGGCGGATTCTTTAAACCCTTAGTCATCAGATTGAAGATGATTCGACCAGTTTATTGACAGCAAGAGGAGAATAATTCAAAACGCATATGGAGAAATTGACAGCAAGAAGTTTATTTCATTTCGAATTTGTTTCAGACTGTTAAAAACGTGACAACTCTCAACTGGCGCGTTTTTACAGTTAGGTTAAATGCCAAGTTTCATTTCTGACTTCTTCCTTGCTCAAATGGCGTACAGATTTCATTTTATTCACCAAGCAAGAGATGAATCGGCCATTTTCGGACGTCTGGCCCTAGTCGCGCGGTTACCTGCGTGTTTTTCATTTTCCCTTCTGCATTTTCGCGTTTTTCTTCTTTATTTCGTTTTGGTAAAACTTTAATATTTTAATAGAGTTTTCAAAGTAAAAATGGCGCATATATGCAGGCTCATATTTGAAGATTAACACTTCAACGAACACATTAGAAAAATCCGCGTTTTCTTATCAATTCGTGATTTTTATGAAATCCGCGATTTTTAATTTCTTCCCAGATTTGTATTCGTGCTTTACAATGTTTTAACTTTTATTTCATTTGATTTTGACAAATCTTTTATTTAAATATATTTGTTTATTATATTAAAATACTTACATAATATAGTTTATGCATAATTATTTAAATTATCAATTTAAATAATATTATATACATTTTAAACTATATTATATTAATATTTTAATATAATACTAAATATATTGAAATACTTATCTTTATACTAATACACATATATTCATTTATATTATACGTTAAACATGTAAATTAATATATATGTATTCGTATAATTTCAGAGGCAAGATATCATTACAATATATAATTCATTTATCTCGTTAGCCGTGGGTATGTATACTTGTATATATATCTGTATATATATTACATGTATAAGTATCCATAAATACATTTATATCGACACATACGTATGGCATATCCATCTGCTTAATACGTTTGTATCGACATGAATGTACTTATGGGTACTTGTACATATCGTATTCGTATGTACAAATACACATATCCACCTCTAACCAGAACTTATCATTTATAAGGTTATACTGGCAAGCATCACTTGTTTACACATTCAGAAGAAGACACGACTCCTAATGATACGAGACAAGCCTACGGATGACTTACCTTTAACCAAAACAATGACTTAGCTTACTCAGTTCTATGGCTTGTGTGTGTATGTCCAGTTTGGTAATCGTTACTGTTTACCCGACCAAGTTCCTCCCCGAATGATGTCTCTCCTCTGTCCGGAGGTACAGTCTTCATACCTGCACATCACGACATGACACTGGCAGTCATATGCTCATAACAAGGTAAAAACATCTCACAAGTTAGAATACTATCATTATTCCATAACTGTATGCAACATTTAATCAAAACTAAATCATTTAGAAGTAACAATCAAATGATACCATCATTTAAACAGGACTCCTTCATTTAATAAAGAGATCAACCATGTTTTATTCATCATCAAGATTCAAACATTACATTCAATGGCCCTATACAATAGTAGCTATAATATCGGGATGTAACAATGTGAGTATAAATTAATAGAGTAATAGGTTATTTATATGTAGATGAAGAGGCATGCTCACTAGGACATGCGCCATTAAGGTGATAGGTCATGTCTTGAGGTGGTGACTCCTAATAACCTCTGTTACTGGGTCCTTTTGTTTTGACCCCCGTACCCTGCCTGGTCTGGTCCTAGTCCGGGTCCTTTGTTGGTCTAGCCCTAAGTACACCCAAGGTTCTGCCTGGGCTCCCCGGGTCCTCTGTGGGTCCTTTTGTGAAGTATCCACAGAGGACCCAAGGAGCTTGGGCAGAACCCTAGGCATACACTTGAATCTTGACCATGTACACCAAAGGTTTCTCATTCTTTGTGACAATCATCAATTCAATGAATGTGGTGTTTGTACACAAACAAACATATTAAAATCTGGAGTATTTCGGGTAACTGTTGTTTTTGCCAATAGTTATTACTATATGAAACTGAATATACATAACATCCATTAATTGTTTGCCCTCCCTCATGACAGTCATCAATCATTTCAATGAATGTGATACTTGCACACAAATAAAAAATAGTAATATCTGAATTAATTTAGTAGACTGTTGGTTCTGTCAATAATTATACTATATAAAAGACCTAAGCTTTGCATGTTGAAAAATTCTGCCATTATCTCGGAGTTGCATGTCAAAATGTAGTTGGGGCCTTTGTTTGTAATTTCATATATATACTTTTTCGAAACAGACTTGGGTATGCAAAATGGTGAGACCTAGAAGTACTTCCAAAGTTATAGAAATTATATGTGAACAGGAAAAGAGCACGTGAATGGGACTGGGGGCTAGGAAAGTCTCTTCATGGCAACGTTTTGAATCTTCTTAAAAACAATTTAGACACAAAAAGTTTGGATTGTTGTGATGGTAGTACTAAAAATGGTAATAGAAGACTTGATTGCATAGTGTGAAAATATCATGATTGTTTAACTTGTTTTAAGCCCAATCAACAATTGAATCAATTCTGGAGCAGAATAATCTTCTCAAATCATGTGGTGGTTTTATGTCTAATGAATATCATTGTTCTTATAATTAAATTTATAATTTTGAACATGTTTATGTTTATATATATATATATATATCAAGGAAGCACGGGGACGCGTACCCTACCCTTTTGCCCCTCGTACCCATATCGGGGATGTTTTGGGGACGGGGGACACCTTGGGGACATTTTTCAGGCATCCCCAAAAAGTTTCCTTTTTTTCAAAATGTCCTCGATTGGCGGGGATATCTCGGGGACGGAAAGTGGACGACCCACCGTCCCTGGGATGGTTAGGGGATGCCCAGCCGTCCCCTAACCGTCCTAGGGACAGCTAGCCGTCCCCTTTTTTCCAGCAAGTTTTTACAAAAAAAAAAAAACCTTTGAAATTAAAAATGCTTATTTTTTATTGTTTCTAAGTGGACCCCACACCCTCCCAAGCCTAAAATGAAACATAAAACTTGCTTTCAAAGCCATTTGAGTTCATTTTTAAATTCCAAAAAAAAATTGCAGCTAAGAGGAAAGTGAGCAAGAGAAAAATTGGCAGTGACTCAGACTTTGAGTCTGATTTTGATGCAATGTTGGCAAATGTCGAGTAGAGGCAGCCATCATACTTTCTATTACTATGGTTTGGACTTTTGTGACTTTGTCATTTTGACATTTGTAGTGCAAACTTGTAGCCTTTCGGCATTTTATTTTTAAAATTTTATATCATATGCACATTGATTGTTTGACATGAATTATGGAAGCAATTAAGTAGTTGTAGTATTAATTTGTTCGACTCTATAATGTATATGTCAATATGATTAGTGACTACATTTTAAACTTTATCAATGTTCATTGTTATGATTATCATTACTTATATGAATATTTGAAATTTCCCTATATATATGTAGCTGTCCCCCCATCCCCAAAAATCCCCTTAAAAAATGTCGTCCCCGAAACACGTCCCGCCGTTTTGCCATCCCCCTGTCCCGGAAACTTGGTGGAACATATATATATATATATACCCATAACCATACCCAAGGAAAATAAATTGCCATACTGCTGTGTGTATATATATATATATAGCCGTCCCCCCGTCCCCAAAAATCCCCTAAATATGCCGTCCCCGAAACACGTCCCGCCGTTCCGCCATCCCCCTGTATCGGAAACTTGGTGGAACATATATATATATATATATATAGATATACCCATACCCGTACCCAAGGGAAAAAAATTGCCATACCGCTGTACCCATATCTGAACCCGTACCCGAACCGGTAACTTAGTTAATAACTAATCATGATAATTACGCCGAAGGCGTGTCCCTATATGAACTTTCCAATTTCATTTTCTCCTTCAACGGTTGAAACATAACAAGAAGCCCTGGTTGACAGTAAAACAAATCTCCGTCCATCATTTTTCACCATTTTTTGGTTGTTTTACGCCGTTTTCTGACTATTTTTCCCTCGCCGTTATAGTTTTCCGGCCGAATCTCAACCGTTCATCATTTTTTGTCATTTTTTTGGCTGTTTGCCGCTGATTTCCACAGCTTTCCCCGCCGCTTTCCCTTCCATCTCCAATTTGGCGAGTTGTGCAGCCTGAAAATAAGGCTTTGACGAGGGTTTTAGAGTATGTTTATTAAAATGAAAATTACGGGTTTGAGTATGTTTATTAAAATGAAAATTATGGGTTTGAGTTTGGATTTTTATTTTCATTTTTTCTTTTTTAATTTTCGTTTCGCTCATTTTTCACAAATTTTTTAATTATAAATATTTGAATTTTAGTTATTTTTATGTATTAGAAATTATTAGGTATAAATATAATATATTTTTATATAATATTTATTTTATAATATATTTTTTAATAAATTAAAAAATATTTCACATATTAATTATATATTATGTTTATATTTAATTACTACTTTTTATTATAAAATATATACTATATAGAATATTTATTTTTAATATTATATATATATATATATTTTAATAAATTTAATATACTTTTAAATAATACATTTAACAAATATTAAACATATAATGTATTAAATATTTTAATTAGTATTATATGTAAAACATATAACATATAGTATATCTTAAATTATATTTAGATCTAATAATATTTATTATATATAACATAATCTATAATAATAAATATAGTTCATAATGTTATATTAGTTTTATATAATAAATAATTTGGCTTATAATATATAATGCTATATTATAAAAAAATATAATAATGACATAAATAATACATATTTACATAATAATATAATAGTTAATACATAAAATTTTAAAAATAAATAAAATAATATTATTCTATAATTAAAAAAATTAATAATAATATTAAAATCATTTTTTAAATGACCTAACAATTGATCTCATTTACTAAATATATATTATATTTTTAAAAAAATAATTAAATATATATATAAATAAATAAATTGTTATTATATATATATATAAACAATTATGTCAAAAAATAGACCAAAATTTATCCTAATTGACCTTCCACACTTCTTCGGCGTACCCATTGCACACTAAGGTGCAATAGCTAGTTAGGTTTATGATAGTTTGAGTTGACTTGATGGGAAGGCTTGTGTACTTCTCAATGGAGGAGGACCCACAGAGGACCCGGGGAGCCTAGGCGGAACCTTGGGTGTACACTTGAATCTTGACCATGTACACCAAAGGTTTCTCATTCTTTGTGACAATCATCAATTCAATGAATGTGGTGTTTGTACACAAACAAACATATTAAAATCTGGAGTATTTCGGGAAACTGTTGTTTCTGTCAATAGTTATCTATATAAAATTGAATATACATAACATCCATTAATTGTTTGCCCTCCCTCATGATAGTCATCAATCATTTCAATGAATGTGATACTTGCACACAAATAAATTATAGTAATATCTAAATTAATTTAGCAGGCTGTTGGTTCTGTCAATAATTATACTATATAAAAGACCTAAGCTTTGCATGTCGAAAAATTCTGCCATTATCTCAGAGTTGCATGTCAAAATGTAGTTGGGACCTTTGTTTGTAATTTCATATATATACTTTTTCGAAACAGACTTGGGTATGCAAAATGGTGACACCTAGAAGTACTTCCAAAGTTCTAGAAATTATATGTGAACAGGAAAAGAGCACGTGAATGGGACTGGGGGCTAGGAAAGTCTCTTCATGGCAACGCTTTGAATCTTCTTAAAATCAATTTAGACAAAAAAAGTTTGGATTGTTGTGATGGTAGTACTAAAAATGGCAATAGAAGACATGATTGCATAGTGTGAAAATATCATGATTGCTGAACTTGTTTTAAGCCCAATCAACAATTGAATCAATTCTGGAGCAGAATAATCTTCTCAAATCATGCGGTGGTTTTATGTCTAATGAATAATAATTAATAAATATCATTGTTCTTTATGAGATATAATTTTGAATATTTTGTCATCAAAGAAATGATACCCCCATTAATATTATAAACAGATCCGATAAAAGTACTTTTTTGGGTCACCACCAATTGAAATATCATATAGTATATTAGACTGTCCTTATATAACCACACAAGGGGATTGTTTTTTCATTTATCTTATATATTTTGTAAGGTCATGCACAAACCTACCCCCTTTGGCCTCCACTGAGAAGTACACAAGCCTTCCCATCAAGTCAACTTAGACTATTATAAACCTAATTATCATGATTAGTTATTAACTAAGTTACCAGTTCGGGTACAGGAAATACACACACACATATATCCCGTACCTGAACCGGTAACTTAGTTAATAACTAATCATGATAATTAGGTTTATAATAGTCTGAGTTGACTTGATGGGAAGGCTTGTGTACTTCTCAGTGGAGGCCAGAGGGGGTAGGTTTGTGCATGACCTTACAAAATATATAAGATAAATGAAAAAACAATCCCCTTGTGTGGTTATATAAGGACAGCCTAATATACTATATGATATTTCAATTGGTGGTGACCCAAAAGAGCTTTTATCTGATCTGTTTATAATATTAATGTGGGTATCATTTCTTTGATGACAAAATATTCAAAATTATCTCATAAAGAAAATAAAGCATTTGATCTTTGTCTTTATTTTCGTTCCACTTTTTGACTTAACAGTACAATCATTAAACTGATATTTTGTAAATGCCGCAAACTTTTCTGAGTACAAAAATAATAACTTTCTGAAATAGAATAAATTTTGAGACTTACCTTTCTCTTGTAATTTTGAGATCTTGTTTCTGGCTCCAAGGATAAGAAAATTTTCTCTTTGCTTAAATGGTGGGTTAGTGTTCTAGCAAATATTTAATCTCATAGAGACCTGCTTTAGTTTTGATACTATATTGAATTCATGCATATTAAAATACTAGAAGAGACATCAATTCAGAAGAGGCATGAACAAAAAATGACTTCATTTATGCATGCTTTGGTTTTTCGAATGTTATCATTACATGCTTATGCGTGATTTAATTTTCACTCAACAAATAACATCCTTTATTAATAGCCTCATTGTGTTAAACTATTCAAACATCTAAAGTTAGTTTGAATTTGAAACTAGTGGCACTGATGGCTTCAGTCTTATCCAACTTTAAACCTCACCACCTTCTATTAGAGAAGTGGTCCTCAATTCCACTACAAAGTGGGGACTTGTTAAATACACATGGCGTTGGTCAGCATAAATGAGACACTCCATGCTTTGTTAAATAATAGTGGACTCTAAGAAAGAAGAAACTAAGCTCCTGCAAATACATCAGTTTGTTTGTATCTTATATATAATAGCCAAAATATGATTGGTATATCCTTCAGATGACTACAAAGTCGATCTGAGTAGAGCTGAAGCAGTTGAACAAAACCTGTAAATAGAAAAGACAAGGAAACAACTCGCTGATGCAATTCAGCAAGACAGAAACTTGTTGCTTGCCTCCTAGTAAATACAATGGGCAATAACCCAATGGAGACACTAGTTGGATGTGAATCATGTAACACCATTCAAAGCCCTTAGTTCCTGGATGGGTTTGGGTGCAGCAAGAACACAAATTCACAAATGTACTCTCCTGACAGACACCAATGAGCACAATCTCCTATAAAATCCTAGAATATACTCTGACCCTTCTTTTGCTGTTGCTTGATAAATGTCAAACAGATTTTTAAAAGCTTTTTGTATCAAAAAGCTATGATCTCACTGTATTGAATCTCTTTCAATCAAGTGTTACCATTTGATATGATAGCCATTTTAATGTGTCCATTGATATATGTACTTCTCTCAGTACTTCTCCCCGCAGCTTGCTACAGCAGCCAAAGGGAATTTTCAAGCTCAGTCATTATATAAATAAATTGTTATCTCTTATCAATTTGTTGTATAAGCTTAGAATAGATGTAAAAGATAAATGGGCATTAATATTCTAATGTAGTTAATATTTACACATAATTACTTGGAGAAGATGATTGATGACATCTCTAATGTTATTAATGTTGATTGGCTCTATACGGCATTGCACATGCAATCAGAAGATAGATGTAAAAGTGAAATTAGATTCAACTTTCTGTTGGAAGTATGGTGGTTTACCTTACATGATTTACTTCATCATGGAGAATATTTTCAGGTGTATTTTGATTATCCCTGCCTTATTGTAAGTTGATGAGAGATTTATTATTGATTTTTTGGTGTTACCAAACAGGAATGAGTGATCTTTGTTCTCCCATGGTTGTTTTGCAAACAAATGAAGCTGATGCTTTTTGGTGCTTTGAACACTTGATGCGGAGAATGGTATCTCACATGATTGTGCCTGTATTTTTTTTATGATAATCTCTTTTTTAATGCATTATTTACTCTTCTTAACTTACTTTTGTAGATGAAAGTTTGAGTTTTAAAGAAAAGAAAAATCAAACAAGTGTAATGTACGTAGACATCTTTGTAAGCATTTAGCATGTTTTTGTTTTTCTGTTTGTAAATTGATAAAATGATTGCTTTTTGCTTTCACCAAAGCTTCTAGAGACAGTATACTTTGCTGCTGAAGAACAAGGTTCCATCATATGTTGTCTGCACAGAAAACAACTGTGAACCATCATTTTTGCAAAGTCTTAGTTGCTGGTGAATCAGGTTGTGCCTTTGTCATGCTGAAGGAAGTTTCATGTGCAATTTCCTACACAGGGTTCCCAGACCGATCAATCTTTTAACTTTGATCAATTAATTGTATACTTGCATCTAAATAAGGTTTGAAGAAAAAATAATTCATTAGTGAGTTCTTCATGGACTTAATGGACCAAGCCAAATCATCCTGAGCTTTTCCAACAATGGTCCTAGAATCTTCGATTTGGAAAGAATATTTAATTTAATTTCTTGCTGAATACAAATAGACTTATAGGAAACACACATTGGTCACATGGCAAGAATGTTTGCTTATAACTTACGTATTGTGTATTACCACATAAATAGGAATTATCTCATTATCTTACGTGCAATGTAAAGTATCTCCATATGAAATTGGATTTTCCAATTGATGGAGAGATCTTTGTTCTTTGACAGAGTACTTGTGACATAAATTCCAATCGATGTGATGTATGTAGGAAGAATTAATGTCACATACAACAATTGACATGATCGGTTGTATCGAACCATGCCCATCTATGCTCTTTGGTAGGTTGAAGTGCCTTCATGTAAGTTTCCACAGCTAAGAAGAGATTGGTTTACCAAATTCACTGAGGATGTCCAATTAGTTCCTGTGGTTGTCAATATTGTTGAATCTTATGGGGCACCTAGCCGAATGGGTTATTGATGCTAGCAAGGATAGGGGGTCAAATTATTGACAAACCATCCTTGCAGCCATGCCATAGGTTCTTTCAATAGATCCAAATTCATCAAATAAATTCAGATTTTTCCATTGAAAATGCTATAAATAGACATTGCTGCTACAAAACTAACATTATAGACTAATATTTGAATGCCACAAACAAATTGCAACAGACAAATTTTGACAGAACACAAGAGGTTGCTACAGGCAGCTACAAATCATACTATGTGAAGCTACAGAGCTTGCTGTGACTCCTACAGGAATTTACAGTTCATACCATTTGCAGTTATAGAAACTGGTACAGGCAGATTTTTCTACAGCCATACTTTACTCACTTTTCCTTTTCTGTTCCTAGAGCCACCTTCTCTTTTCTGATATATTGTAAGCAACACAGCAATATTTTCTTGTTATACAGAGAGCTAGTTATACAATTAGTTGATCCTATTTTCTACGAATCAAATTTTATCTCCTTCAGCTCAGCTCTCAACCATCTACGTTAGTATTGGAACTACTCAACAAACACACTATAATAAATTTATATAATTAAAACAGTGATGTATGAAGTTATGAACAACCTTGAAATATACCTTTCTATGGTTTCCGGCAATTCCCATTGAAATATATATATTTTTTTGTTTTTTGTTTTCTTATGCATAGAATGATATGATATTCACAAATATTAAAGAAGCAACAATAGATATTCCCAAATATGAAATCAGCCAAATAAGATTGACACTTCTGATATAAATTATCTCTGGAACAAATTTCTGATGCAATTTTCTGATATAAAGTCCTTATCAGTGGACAGTGAACTTTGACATACAAATTCAGTGAATGAAAAATTAATACATACTCTGACCTCCTACAATGAAGCTGGATACCAAAGCTTGGATGACGATAATGATATTTCTTGGCCTGTAGCGGCTAACTGGTAATCTTCAGACCTGCTGTATGTGCACAGAGCTGTCCAACTGTGCTTCACCACCACTTTAACCTCTGCAAACAGCTACGTTCCACTTGAAAACCGCTGGTGTACTGATTAAATAAGTGGCATCATGACAATGAAGACTGAAACTTACCCTTAATCTCAGCGATTCTACCTTGGAAGGAATTGCTCCACTTTGGAACTCCACGTCCCCTTTACCTCCCACAAAATGTCACGGCCAGGTTTAAATAAATATAAGCCTAAAAAAAAGGGCGCGACTGAGCTGTGAAATTCTCATGTCCCTATTCAAAATTGATAATTTCGCTTTTAATTATCAAACACTCCTCACATTTGGACGGCTAGTTTTCTTCAATCATATGGTACGGCCAAGCCATGATTTATTATTTTTTAACCAGCAAATAAAATTTATAAATTACAGTCAGGCTTGGAATAATTTATTTCATAATGTTTTTGGAATTTGACAATAAACATGTATTCACGTGGAAATTACTTCTTGCATTCAGCACAAATTTGACCTCTGTATGAAGCCAACAATAAGAACCAGAAGGTTTTTTGTCTTTTGATTCTTGGATAAACCAAGAGGATTTTCATTTTCAGGGTAAAATATGAACCAAAGCTCAAAGTTCTCCAAAATGAGGTTTTCTAAATTGATGAATAAGAGAATAAAAATCTTTTTTCCAATAATTGATTTTTAATCCCTTTTCCATCCAACAAATTTGACTTCTGTATGAAGCCAACAATGAGAACCAGAAGGTTTTTTCTCTTTTGATTCTTGGATAAACCAACAGGATTTTCGTTTTCAGGGTAAAATATGAACCAAAGCTCAAAATTCTCCAAAATGAGGTTTTCTAAATTGATGAAGAAGACAATAAAAACCTTTTTTCGAATAATTGATTTTTTAATCCCTTTTCAATCCAACAAATTTGACCTCTGTATGAAGCCAACAATGAGAACCAGAAGGCTTTTTTGTCTTTCAATTCTTGGATGAACCAAGAGGATTTCTTGTTTTCAAGGTAAAATATGAACCAAAGCTCAAAGTTCTCCAAAATGAGGTTTTCTAAATTGATGAAGAAGAGGATAAAAACCTTTTTTCCAATAATTGATTTTTTAATCCCTTTTCCATCCAACACTAAATGTAATTAAAATTATTTTTAAAATTAAATATTCACCTTTTTCTTCGGAACTCAATTAATTACCTTTTCAAATAATTAAATATAAATTGTCTTTAGTTTTTCACTTTTGGACAATTTAAATGCTTAACCATTTAATAATTTAATTATTTTCTATATAACCACCAAATTTATAGAAAATATTAACAAGTTCAAATATGAATTTTGACCATACCACCAATGCCTTAAGTGAATAGGATATCAGTCCATATGAAAGATGGTGCTCTCCAAAAAAGGTTGAAGTTTTCAAAAATGTTGGAATGAATAGGAAAAGGGACATTACAAACCTATTTACATTTCACCATTTCAATATGACATAATGACTACAATCTACCAACCTATAGTATATTACAAATAATATACTATGTGTAACAATTCTAACATAGTACATCCTTAGGTGGGACTAGGCCTTGATGAACAGTACTGATGTGATCTTGTGTGCAGTAGTAGTACAGTCTTCATTACCTTCCTTGGCAACCATTGTCTTTGACTTAATTATCCTTTTAGCTCTCGATTGCCACTTTAGCAATAATCCAATCTTTCAATGAGCAACATACTCAAGGTTGGTGATTATTCTCCATCCTGCCCTAAAATGCAGCTCACTTAGCATTATTAATCTTTATGGTCTAGTGGATCACAAATCTCCACATGAAGTTCTCATGTACCCTTTTTGAGAAATCAAAATAATTTAATATTAAGTTGCTTGAAATAACTTTATTTAATAAATAAAGTGCAACTAATATTTTATTAGTAAATTAAAAAGTCAAGGTGGTATTTAATATTAAGTTTGAAGTGGCGAATAGAATGCAAAAATAACTAGCACTTGCACCAAGGGGGTGCAAGGGTTTAGCCGATAGAAAAATATATAACCTCCTCCTTAACCCACTTTTCTTAATAAATGAGTTAGTTTACAAACGAGCATCTAAAATAATATTAAGAAAAGGATCAGTCACTTCCCTATAATCAAAATCTAATAGTAGAGAGAGTAAAAAGTAAAATGTAAAAGCATTTTAAATTATTCACGCGAATACTGTAAATGCCATAATAGCCGCAAGCAGCGAAGACATAAGTATGAGATACTGCCAAAAACATCACAGTCAAGGACAAAGATATCATTATAGTAATGCATAAACTGAAAAAAGATTTTCAACCAAATCTCGCCAAAAAATGAAATGATCCATAACAGTATCGGGACGTTTTTCATAGCTCCTACAAATCCAATCAATGATCTACCACAAAATCAGCAAATTGTCTATGAGCTACAGTCGAGTCAACGGAACATATTCTTAATAAATATATACAAATACATTCAAACCCTAATTTGTTCTTCAATTAGCATACATGAGAAAAGTAGAAGCTTCGATGGCAAGAAGGGGCGTGTTGAGGAACTTCTTGTAGTCATTGCTA
This sequence comes from Sequoia sempervirens, assembly GCA_007258455.2. Classification (NCBI taxonomy): domain Eukaryota; kingdom Viridiplantae; phylum Streptophyta; class Pinopsida; order Cupressales; family Cupressaceae; genus Sequoia; species Sequoia sempervirens. The sequence continues at coordinate 58,571 of VDFB02085649.1, forward strand.
TGTCTGGCGCCTAAATACGCCCCATAGCCTAACACGCCTATCGACACTACCTGCCAGAAGAAACAATTAATACTTCCGAAATAGCTCAAAATGCTTGAACAAAATCTGTAAGCTATAAATGCTTCTTGAGCTAAAATCTATGCAAAATATGGCTATGCCCCAACTTTCTTGCTTTCTCCGGTATCTTGCTTTCTCCGCATATGTCTGTCTGGTGGTCGGTACTACTATTTCACTGGAGAATGGGATTCACCGATCAAACCGAATTATGTGTTGTAAACATCCTCATGAAAGAAGCATTTGTTCCATTCCTTAGTACAAAGGATGGTGATGGAGCTAAACTATCTATAGTTGAACTCCCTTCCTTCTGAACAACCAAAATTCTTCGAGTCTTGACTGCTTATTCTAGCAAAGCTTCTAACCGACCAAAGTAAAGAGATTAACCCACAGGATAACATATGTGCTAGCTCTTGCTCCCATTTTCATTAATGGCTCTTGCAGACTACAACGGCATCATTTATATTTAAGTGTGTGAGACTCAAACCCAAGATGTTGCACATTTTAGTTGCCTTTCTCTACTCAAGCTTTATTTTCATTCATTAAAGCCACAAGCAAAAGTTGAAACAAAGCAGCTAATTAACGTGCATGATTAGAACTCGACACCTAATTCTGCTTCCAACGGACATGTTTGAGTATCTGTACTTAAGCGCTCTACGTGGCCACTGAATATCTGATAGATCTGACTGGCCATTTCAAATCTGACGGCAGAATATTCGCCACCATAAATGTTAGATGTGAGCCATCTTATTCGGCATTTTTAGGCAATCATGTCCAGACGTAGCATTTATTCTTTCCGATTTACCATATATGGTTATATGCGTACAAAGTTAAATAAGTCTGCATTTACACGAAGGAAAATGATACGTAAAGGATTAAAACATGTTTACTAAGCTGTATACCGATGAAAAAAGGGTTGTATATTGACGAAAAAAGAGTTGTATACCAGCGTGAGACAGGTTTCGGCTCAAAGTGCATTCACAATATATATAGCCTATTGGCTAAATATCAGAAAAAATAAAAAAAAGGGAAAATTATTTTAGTTGCCCTAAAAGTGTCTCTAAAAGGAGTTTTGGAAAGAGAACATTCTTGGTACTTTCATTTGACAAAACTCAAGTGTGGAGAGGTGAGCAGCAGTTCATCTTTTGCCCTAGGATGAAAACCTTACAGAAAAATTGGTTTCAGGGATGAAAACTCCCCAACCAATCTTTGATAGATTCATTCCGAATTCACAAGTGCACTTAATTTGGTGATTACAGAGATTTAGCTATAGAATCTTAGACGTTATAGCTAATTGAAGATTTTTCAGGTATTGTGTTGTGGCTCTGTCTTTGGAAATGTAAATACATGAGTTATTTCTTTAATACAAGAGAAATTGGTGAGAGTTATGAAGATCAAAAAAAGTAGCGGCATATTCAAAAATCCCCTAGCTGCCATTCTAAGACTGTCATTCCATGTTAAAGAGGCATGGGAATATTCATATTTCGTCGAAGGTTTTTTTTTGGAGGAATCCTATGGTCTTAAGGACTGCATATCCCATCGTCCAACTTTGAGTGATGTTTGGAAAGGTTTAAAAAGTGATCACCCACCTTTTTGAAGAGTTGTATGGCTGTAGGAAGGTTGGAAAGAATATTTAAAAAGTATCACTGATTTTCTTAGGAGTTTTAGTGCTGATAGGAGTCTATTGATTTCAGCCGCCCAACTTTGAGGTGAAGCTTGAAGGGTAAGAAGGAATAACAGCTACTTGTGAAGGAGTCATGGCTTCCAAAAAGGTAAATGGTAAAGATCCCTAGTGAGAATAGGACTGTCAAAGACTAGCTTCAGCTCTTTTCAAGACTTGAAAATTTTATATTTTGTTCGCAGCTGGCCTCATGGGGGTAGTGTGGGGCTCAAAAAAGGTTTAAAAGTGATAGAATCCTAGTGCCATTAGGAGTCTTATATCCCTGCTGTCCAGCTTGAGGTGCTAGCTAAAAGCAAAAGGGGGAACTGGAGATTCTTTGTCAAATCCTGGGTTTTGAGGAATATATGTGGACCTTTAGGAGAGGCAAATAAGTTCAGTTAGCATGCAGATTGGTCATATTGCTGTGAGGACTTTTTATCACAGCCACTACACATAAAGATTAAGTTTCAAGGCTTGGAGAGGGGGCGTAGGAGTATACAGACCTGCAGGCAGCAAGAACAGTCATGTCATCAGCTTACAAGTGGAGGCTAGAATCATTTCCAACTCTCTAAATTGAATGTGACAGTGAATTTTATATTGATAATGAGTATTGCTGTTGAGATCCTATTGTAAAATTTCAGTCTTAGTTGAATTGAAAACTGCTTCTCTGTGTTTAAGATTTGGACATTATGTTAAACAATTGATGAAATAAATATTGAGAAAGAAAAAATCAGAATATAGTGAATACCGCAGTATTAAATCATTGGCATTTCATCAAACATTTGACCCTACACAAGAGAAATTTAGTTGAGTTCATTATAGAAGTGCTTCTGCAGTTTCCGCATGATTTTCTGTGGTACTTGTCTTGTCAATGAGAATGGGATTGCCACCGTCAATTAAAAGACTTGTTTGAATGTTGGGTACTACCAAGTACCAACTATGCACCCATAGAAAAAAATAACTTATAAGTCTTTTAGGTTCAGAAAGTCATGTTTTGGGTTACTGATTTATGGGAAAACAATTGTATCTAAAAACCACAAGATCAGAAGTGATCCTTTTGCAAGATTGGTTACAAAATACAATTTTTAAATTTTACCTATGCTGGCAAAGTTTCTGTCTGAAACTGCCTCATGGTTAAAAATTTATACAATTCTTTTGTTCCTCTGGGTAGACTTATGGGTAACTTAAAGTTTTCTTTCCAAAAATTTGAACTATATAACTTTTTGTAAACTAAAATAAATCTATAATACTAAACAGCAAATCAACTTGCCCTAATTTTTATGAAACAAACTTTAATACTAAATTGTTTATAAACTCAGAAAATTTATGTTTTTTTCTAGCTTAAAGCGCCACTCCTGAGCATTGGAGTCTGTCACTATGACTCCAATAATCATGCTGTTCTGTATAAACACCTTCCTTATTGGTTCTCACACTTCTGGACGTGCTAGTCAATTCAAATGCCACACCGACATCAATAAAATAGCAATTTTCAGATACCCTTTCCAGACTGCTAGACATCTTTCAATAAAGCACCTTCACTCTTTTCATGTAACTGATTTTATATCGCATTGGCACAGGTTTCAATAAGCAACTCTCAATTACTGTCTTCGGGCATAAAACACCAACTTGAATGCCTCCTTTCCACAGGTCTTAATAAACAGCAATAAATAATTGTTTTTGGATGCATTTTTACTCCTGTACCAACTTATCACAATGGCCTTTATTCTTACTTCACATTGTCATTCTTTTTATGCTGCTGCAATCACACCGTGCTCAGACACATTGTATCCTTGCACTTTTATACATCTTCATAGGGGCCTCTTTGCTGTTGCTTACTTTTTCTGCTCTTTACACATATTATTGCACTCCTTTTCTATCTAATATAAAAAATCAGATTCTAATAACACGACACTCAAATTCAAACTAATGGCTTGTACAACTGATTCCAAATTTTATACAGGAGACTGTCATTAATTGGGGCAAGCAAGAAACAATAAATCTGCCCCTTGATCAATCAAAACAATAATCCTCCTTCCATCATGTCAGTGTATTAATTTGCATATTTTAGTGTGACGAAAAGTGGAACAGATATACGGTAGAACTGTTCTTCAAACCAGAAGGGCAAGCTTTGTTGAGTTTTTAGCTTGGATAGGAATTTTCGGCACAAGTTCAGTGTGAATATGGGAAAGGATTCAAGTGGTTCAAGTTAGTCTATTTTTCATTTCACTTTGAAGGACTAAAGTGAAAGTCTTTTATTTAGTTAGATAAGTCTAATAAAGTGTGGAAATGCATTAGTGATTTAGACATATCTTCCATTTACTTTTTGTAAGTACAACTAATTTTTGGAAGATTAGATTTTAATCTAATAGAATATCCTTATCTTATTAATATAAAGATAGGAGAAAGATAGAAAAATGGCAACATATTGAATACAATGAATATCCGTGCAGCTATGATTAACATCAGTTGTGGAGGTTACCTTTTAAGTTTTTTGAAGGACTGAAGGTTTTTAATAATGTTCACAAGGCCAAACAGCCTATGGGACCCATGGATCACCAACAGCACGGATAAGCACAAATGCCCAAAACAAGCAAACCACCAACACCTACTTGATCTCCTTGGTGTTGATCTCCTTTTCCTTTTGAATCTTGAATCTTTTGCTATGTATTTTGATCAAGTAATCTGCTATTTCTGTTACCCTTTCTTCTTCAAACAGGTTACTCAACAAGCCCACATTTAAAATCTCGATGTAATTGGTCTGAATATCCATGTAAGCAGGAAATTCCATGATGTAGTGCCATTCTGTCTCTACTAGCTCCAAAGTGCAAAAACAACATATTCTATCTGCCCACTCTTCTTTAGGTATTGTCCACCTTCCAGTTTCACATCTAAGTTGGTGTGAACTAGTTCTTAGCTAAGCCATTAACATGTTTTCTTTCCTTTTCATTTCCACTCCTGTATAGTTCTTTTGTGCATGGTCATGTGAAGGATTGAAATGCTTGATATAGTATTCTCTTTTCTTCCCAAGTTGTTGTGTCCACATGCTTTCTTTGACTTTTTCTTGCATGTACATTTTGATTACCCCATTGTTATTTGGGCACTCCTATGCCAATACCCCACTTATTCATCCACTTTTCATTTTGTTTCATCCACATGCTCTTCCTTCTATCTAATTTCTCTTCTGCCACTATTTTGGGCCAATAGGGCAGCTCCATGTTCTCTAGCCTCTTTAAATAACTTAGCAACTGGATCATAGCAGATGTCTCCACAAGGAAAGCACCAACTTCAGCTAAGACAATCTCGTAATTATTTGTGTATGCTTCTGCATTTTGAAGATTTCATTATTGTGTGATTTATGCAGTTTTATCTAGCATTAGGACATAATCTTTTGGATTTGAAAATTTCTTCAAGCTCCCTTTAAACAGAAGTAACCTAATACGAACAATATGTACCTGTTTTTTACCATCTATATAGTTTTTTTTGGGGTGGTTCACACTCATGTTGAATAATACTAAAGGTGTGCCTTTCTAGATTAACCTAGGGAAAAATGTCGACACACTCTTCAATTGGAAGCAAAATATTTTTATGCTTTTCGGTCAAAAGAAAACTTTATTACCTTCTTACATTGTTTAGTTAAAAGTAGACACTGATTAGTGTGAGTACACAAGGATTAAATAGCTTAAATATAAGTACATGAATGCTTTGGTAGATTGAATCAAAGAATTAGTACAAAACCACAATCTGCAACTTCAAGTAAACCTACGATACAAAGCTTGCAAACTTGCTAAAAACAATTTAATCTATCTCAGCACACATAACAGATATTACAAAACATCTTAATGGCAATTTAGAAGCAAGATATACATTACTAAATTGTTTTGAATGAATAATGAATTCTTGATTAACTATACTCAATGAACAACAATTTTAGGCTTTGAAACTACCATTAGAAATCTAAGTGCAAATGATAGTTATTTATAAGGTTTACAAAACTTTGGATGACAAAAATTTAAAAAATTAACAACTTCTATTCCAAGAACAGATTGTTTGCATGCAATGCAAGCTTTATTACAAAATTCTATCCGTTAATTCTAATTTTGAATTAGGGCAATCTTCAGTTAAATTGCCATAAAGATTAGTACAAACTAGCACTAGAACTCACATCTCTTGCATGATAAGAGATCCATAGATAGACTTCTAAAAGTAGAGGACTAGTCAAAAAGCACATTGGGCTGAAATTAGAGACAGCTAAAAATAGACTACTGATAGGTGGCTTTGAATGATGATTCTTTGAAAACTCTTTGTTCAGACAATTCCATTTGATGCTTGAATCTAAACACTTTTTTAATTAATTTCTTTGCACCAAACCCTAGGCATGTCTTTATTTGAAAACCTTTAAAACTCTTGTGAAAGATAAAACCTCTAGTGCAAATTTGTTGAAATCAAGCATCCTTTGTGTATGAAGTGATCAAATATTGCATGATTCTGCAATTGTGATTGTTGTCTTGAATCTTTTATTCGATGAAATCACCCTTGAAAACTCAAAAAGATAACAGAAGATTCAATGCTGATATGACTGTTATGGCTGCTGTAATACCTGATTTTACTTTGAATTTACTGATTGAGAACAGAAGAAAGGAAAAATTTGAAGAAAATGAACTGCTTTTGTAACTGTTATGACAGGGATATTACTGCTGAAATTACAGTTATGATTGCTAAAGATCCTGCAGAAAGAATGAATGTGCTACTGTTATGAATATTCAAAAACCCTGTTCTGCGGTTCAGGAAAGAAAACTTTTATTGAAGTCACTGCTGTAGTGTTCTGCTGTGTTTGGCATTCTCCTGTACTGATAAAGTCTGATTTCACTTTTGAAATTAGTATTCTGCTATGGCATTCTGCTGTGGCTGCAAAAAATAATGACTAACAAGCTTTATTTAAGCACAAACCCACTCCTAAATCACGCACCAAGGTCTTCTAACAATATCACTGTTCATTCCTTGTTAGATCTGCCATTAAAAGATTTATTCTGAATATAGACACCACATTTTATTTATAGATGATTCCTCTACAAGCATTTCTGGTTGGCCATTTAGATGTCTATTAATGATGATTTTCAACCTTGATTTAAGTTAATCAGCCTTGAAGAGCTGCACACCTTTGAATGGCGTCTATCTTTTCTAACCTTGAATGTCCCTTCCTCACACAGGGGTGTGCCCCATATAGCTTAGTTGATCCCTCTTATAAACAAAGATCTTCACATTGTTGAGTGGGCACTTTTGAATAGAAATTCAACTTGAATTCAGTCAACTCAAGTTCTTTTCATCTGGGTGCACACCCCTATATGCAAACATCAATTTGAGTTTTAGAGATACAATTTCCTATATTCAAGTGCATGCCTCTGTATGCAAACATGTCATTTCATTTTTGAAAGCGAATCACCTTTACTAGGTGTGCCTGATTAAATGGAATTTCTAATTTTAATTTTGTACTTTTGAAACTCTTTAGCTAGGCAGACACCTGAACAAGCAATTTGGAACTTGATTTATGAAAGAAAAAACCCTTTATAGAGGGGCGTGCCTCACCATGCAACAATGAGATTTTAATGTTTCATTGTCTTCCTCTTTTAGTCATGCACTTGTGCATTAGTATTAATAACTTTCTGATTTTGAATGGTTCCTCTGGGCAAGTGCACAGCACACAACACAAAAACAATTGACTTTACCATTCCCTTAGACAAGTGTGCACTTGTCTACTATATCCCTAACTTGAATTTGGAAATCAAATTCCCTTATTGAGGTGCCCACCTAACAATGTAATTTGAGGATTTGATTTTGAAAACCTATTCCCTTCATATAAGTGTGCATTTGTATAGGGAAATCTAAAATGAACCTTGAGTGTTCTTTTTCTCGTGTCAGGTGCACACTTGATAATACAATTTTGTTTCAAATTGAGTGCTCATTTCCTTTTGTCAAGTGTGCACTTGACAATGCAATTTTACTTTCTGGAAAATCAAAGGCATTCCTCCTATGGGTGTGCACCTGTCAATGGGAATCAATCCTTATGACAAGCCAACATATTTCTTCTTCATCATGTGCACACTTGACAATGCAATTTTGGACTTAGATTTGCATCACCATTTCCTTATCCCCCTAACCGCCTCCCACCTTAGCCAATTTTTCTGACAAAAACCATCTTTCTTTCGGTAAGGTGTGTCATCTCAATTAGGTGTGCACTCAACATTGGGTCGCATTTCCACTTAAAAATTCATTGTCTTTAATCAACATCAGTTCCTTTGCCTTGGTGGATTTTCTTAAAGGCCATATTTGTTGATCTACAAAGATACAAAGAGGAATAACAAAATGGAACATGGACCAAAGGGAAAAACTTGAAATATGACTCTTTGAATTGACAGAAAGGCAAGGTTTTAGCATTGAAATTTGGCATAATACAAAATTTGTATGGGTACAATGCATCATAGACTCATCTACTCTCAATCTACGTTGATACCAAATGATAGATTGTAAACAACACACAATAATATTATTTAGTCATTTAGAGAGCTATGTATACAATTGTTTGATCCTATTTTCTAGGAACCAAATCTTATTTCCTTTAGCTCATCTCTAACCATCTATGCAAGTGTTGGTCATTGGATGATCATCTTAACAAAGCCCTCTACTCCTAGTACTTGATCTTGACTCAAGGAACTCCACGCTCAAGGCCAATTCATATTCTTTCTATCATAGCTATAGTTTGTATATTTGATTTGGGGCAATGTGCTGCAAAGAGACTTATGTGCTGATCAAGGCAAGTTGTTGCTACTGCTGAAGGCTTGGCTTATTCACAAGAATGTTACCATCAAGATCCACATGACTTGGAGATTAATTGGATAAAGATTAAATTGGAAATCAAATAACCATTACATATGCAATGTTGAGCTTTGTATAACAGTTTATTATCCAAAATTTGAACTATTTGATGAAATTGTAGGGAAGAAATTTCAGATTCTTTGCCAAATAAGTCTATATATATGTTGAGACATGACTTTCTAAAGGTTTGGAAAGCAAGCATTTTGCTTCTCTAATACAATCCAGCTTCTTTTTTGTTCCTGCTTCTTTCTTCTCTCTAGTTTTCTACTCATTGAGTGTTATCTAGCACTCTATACATTTAATTCACTAGCATTGTGATGAGCTTGTTCTGTGCTTCATATCATTGAGAACTTGTTGATGGTAGATTCTTCCGTGTGATCAGCCTGAGCTTGCTAGTGCATCTTTAACAATTAATATTTGTCTTGCACAAAGGCTCT
>VDFB02085650.1:0-28029 GCA_007258455.2 Sequoia sempervirens
TTTCCCAGATCAGTCAATCTCTTCAGAATCCTGCCAGCTTCATAGTGGATATCTAAGCCCAATCATCAAACTTGTCAGCTGCTGACAAATTCAAATCAAATGGAGGACACAATATGAGGTTTCAAGTTTGAAGGCTGAAAAAGAGCCAAAAATGGCTAAGGTTGGAGATCTTGGGCGCCCTAGGAGGAGACAGGTGCCCAAGCTTTTTGGTCATCAAATGGATGAATTTGTAGTTGCAGCCTCTAGAATGTTTTCTTCAGAATTGAACTAGCTTTCCAACACATTCATCGGCAAGCTCATTGGAGTTGACGGTCACCAAATATCACAGACTGATCAAAGGGTTAAACATGAGCGGAATTGAAAATGCAAAAAAGGTTGAAAACATAGTGAAAATAATCTAACTCTAGCAATCATGGGCGCCCCAGCTAGCTAGGGGCGCCCAAGGATTTGAAGCCCTAAATCAACTTTTTAGGAGATGAAGCTCCCAAAAGACCCCCCTCAGAATTCATCAAGCTGTCTGGTGAATTTGACAGTCAGTTCATTAGGTTAGTCTAGCTCCCGGAATCACGAATTCATTAGAAGATCAGAAAACATGAAGAAATGGAAGAACGTCAAAAATGGCTAACACTGGCAATGTTGGGCGCCCATGATTTTGAAGGTCAAGATGATGTTTTTACCCAAAGTAGCCTCCATGACAACTTCATTAGATTCACTCAGGCTCTGCAATGGATCATTCAATCAGCCCACAGGATCCACCGAGCACCCAAAAATCAAAATCAAACTGGGGTCAGAAAATCAAGTTGAAATTGCCAAAAAGATTAGGAAATTAGTTTAGTTTACTTTCTTTTAAGCAACACCAGCAAAGATGTTGCTTCCCCTCCTAATTCGAAGAGCAGTTTATCTGTGCATAGTTGTCCGTTTCTAATCCGCATTCCAGAGGTGTGAATTGAAATGCCAACAGGGAGAGAAGTGAAAGCAAGGGATGGTCACAAGGCATGGTTGTAGAGGGAAGCCAAATACTCTGACAAAGTTAGAGGAGAGGGTATACCATGAAGGGGAACTCTGCAACTCCGACAAATAGTGGAGAATTGGCAGTGGGCATGATTGGATGGAAGTAGAGAGAGAAGTGGACTTGGGAAGAGAGGCATGCTAGGAAGGGGAACTCCACATCTTCAACAACATACACTAGCTTAACAGGTTTTTTGCGCATCACACCTAGAAACCTTGGGGGTCTTAGGTGGACGCCTAGGAGATGAAGGGGTTAGAACATACACACAAAATGGTAACAAGAGAAACATGCGAGTCAAGAAATGGGCATTGTGGTCTACCCCATGTAGAGCTGAATGAGGTGACATAAAAAAATCGTAGTAATCATAATAGTGTGCACATAAACATATTTGCTTGTTAATTATTTGCTTCAATATATCTGTGAGGCAGTACACAATGTAATTTCATGATAACAAGTTTCCTACAGAAGTGTGAAAAGAAAAAACAGAAAGATGCAGTGAAGCCAGCAGCCAATCCATTAGCAAATCTAGAATGATTAGGAGGATTTACTACACATTGAATTTCAGAATTTTCACTGTCAAATGGAAAGGTGAAATAACCTCTTTAAATGTGAATGTAAGGTCTGAAAGTTTAGCCCATTTTTTTCTCCCAAATACATGTAAAACATTCCTATGTATCTGTTTTCCAGGAAATCAGAAACAATTTCAAGCATGTGTATTATTGGGCACCCGTCTATTAACAATAAGTACTCCTCTACACAATTCCTTCTATTAACAGCTTTTCTACTTCTCTAGCTATTAATAAGGTAATCCTGAAAATCAATAGGGATCCTGAAATATATTGTTAGCATATTAGAATTCAACTAAAATCAATTCCCAAATAGAAAACTATTAAACCTGAATGCTTGTCCTTCAATATTACATGTTTCATCAGATAAACGACCTAGATTATAGTCAACAACCAAACAATTTGTGCCATTTGGGCTACTAGATTTGATAGGCTTTTCCTCACCTGTCTTTCATACACTTTGAAAAGAAAAATTAGTGCAAGGATTAAAATTTAAGACCCTGTTCTTCTCCATAAGAATCATAACCACAATCTAAAGGGTAAATAGGCACTTCCAAACAATCCCATTCTTCCCCCTTGGTGACACAAATGTTCGGAATATTTACATCATTTTCCAGTTCAAGGTGAAGTTTCATGGGAGAATCTGTACTTTCCCTGATCCTATATGGAAAATTGATTAGATTGGATACTCCTGGATCCCGCACTTCTTCAATCAAGAGCATACCATCTGTGTCAAGCAACTTGTGCTGCACTTCTAAGAGATTTATTTCGCTAGACAGAAAATATGAGGAAGATTCTTTCAGTTCCCAACTGTCAGTTCCATGCTGTAGTTGTTTGCTTGGAAAGCTGAACCCTAAATCTGGACCAGCATTGCCTTGGTCATTATGCCATCCAAAGGGAGCCAAACTGAAATTCTGATATGTATCTTGGAAAGAAAAATCTTCAATCTTGTCACACCTTGGAACATCCTTATAAGATGAACCCCACAAGACCACGCTGTTTCCTGGGATTGATTCTTTTTCATAATGCTTATGCTTGTCTTCATGGGCCAGCAGTGGACTGAAACAAAGATTGTTTTCAGGCAAAGCCCATAATATCATCTCAGTTTCAGGAGAGAAACCTTGCCCATGACATATAAACCTGTCTATATGATCCACCAATTGCATATTGATACTTTTCATAGAGGAAAAATTCTGGGATTTACAATTTATGTCATACCACTGTATTAAGCCTGGCTCATCCCTTGTCACAGGCAATGAGTCAAAAACATAATGCCTATCAGGTTGTAGGATGTCTGTGAAATGAGGAAAGTCTTCTAAGCTCTGTTTATGATTATAAGCATTGGAACACATTCTGCTAAACGCTGAAGGAGGAAAATGCCAAAATTTAGTATCAAGAATGTTTCCATGATCAATCCCAGCCTCCTGAGCCAACTGCTCCTCAGTGCATAACAAATATGTTCTCAAATCCACATCTGCTAACCCGTGAAGACCATTTTGATAACAATCATAATCATAGTGATGAACTTTATCTGCCTCCCATGAAGAAATTAATGGCAAATATTCTTCATGCTGAAAATTTGAAGTCTTCATCTTCAAAATCTTATTACCCTGTGTATGTCCAAGTCCATCTGCGTTACTCAAAATGTCAAATTGAGCACAAGCTTTCTCAAAATCATACTTGAAGTCCAGAGAGATACATGTTTCTGGATGGAAATTTGATTGTATAGGATTTTTCTCAATGCCAACCAATATGTCTTTCTACGAGACAATTAGTGTCATTAGAACAAATATTCAAGAACTATTTTCTTTTGTTCCTTTCTCTATTATGCCAATTTAAGTGCAAAAGACTGATTAGATATAACGATATCATTGCCAGAACCAACTGAAACAAAATAGTATTAAACTTTACATACAGAGCATTCAAGATCCTTCTTCTGGGATTCGGTACTAATACTGCTATTGTTTGGAACTTTTAGTCTTTGGAGGAGAATCGATACAGATTTGGACCTGCATAAAATCTTTCTAATTTGGTGTCAAATCTTGAAGATATGTAAAAAAAACAGAATAATACAAACTCTATGCTACTGGTTTGAGCATCTATATGAATCTTACCCATATAAAATTAAATCCTCTTTCTCGATTGACAAGGCCCTTGCACAAAGATCTTGCAATTTCTTTCTTTTTCTATGAAAAACCTTTCCATAATTGTGTGCCTTCCTAAAATCTGCCAAATTTGTTATATTGTTTCGTAGCACTTTAACATAAACATAACTGTTGTTTATAAAATTGCCTGCAAAGAATATGGTTGTACCAGTTTGAAATGAAGAACACCTTAAATCCAATTTCGTATCTATGTTGCATTGAGAACTTGATGTAGCTGCTGAAACAGGCTTATCTTTTTTCAATAAATGGATATTACCTGAAAAAGATATGAGTCCATGGAAATGAAGTTTATTCAAGTACTATGAACTGTTTTTCATCCAGAGCAACTGCCCTGTTTGTTTTACATAAGTGTTACAACATGGGAAAGCATCAAAGTAATCATTCCTCAGTACGTAAGGCAATGAAGTTATTAAAGTGGTCGAGAAAGAAGCTAGACTGTTATAGCGCAACATTAATCCATAGAAATTGAGATACTTCACTGAAAATATTACTAATGAGAAAAAGCAAACAATATGATGATTACAATATATTTGGAAATGGATCTAATTTTCCCGAACTGATACAGGCATTGCCTGTGCCCTGTAAAATGTAGATAGATTTAAGCTACACAAAACTTGGAAATGGGTATAATTTATGAAATCGAAGTTTTACTGGGTATGTTCTACCAAGTCCTCTTTTGGGGGTGAAACAAAGGAATGCAGAAAGGAACACTTGGAAGTAGCCCCCAAATCTCAGAAAGAATATTAATTAGGAAAATAGCTGAGGGACAGGGGCAGAGAAACAAGCAGGACAGAGCAGTGGGGATGCATCTATGTAGAACACAGGCTTTTGGAAATGCAGACCTTCAAACACTCCAGAAATGGGGACTTGACAATGAAAATGACTAATTCAAAGAACAAGGATATAAAAAAAAAATTAATTGTATCTATGTGTTTGTGTATTCTTGCAATAAACAACACTCCAGACTTTAAACACCAATTGATTTGACACACTAGTATAATGCCATCACTTCGTACAAGTACAATTCTCTATGAATGAGGACAACATCATTTACCACTCCAGAATATGTATTAGTTAGGGTGAAACTATATACAAATACGTTACAGGTGGCCTGACTAGCCCTTCACTTTGACAACACTAACATTTCCTCTATGCATGGATCATAAAATCATTACGGTAGTAGGACAACATAAAATAAAATTTGTTTTGACATGATAGGGAGTGTCAAAATTCTTTACTAAAAGAAATTCAAATGGTGCAAAAAAAATCCCAATAAACTGTGCACATTTCAACTGAAATACGCTACCAAGCTGAAAACACATCAAAAGCAGTAGAAAATGTTTCGGAATGTGTTCCTATTTGGAAAGCATTGCCACAAAGATTTTCTTGGCATTTCCAATATGTTTCCAAACAGATTCAGTTTTGGAAACAATTTCTGAACTGCGAATGAGTGGTGTAAGGATATTTGTGCAATTTGAGGATATAGCATCTAGATTTTTTATATGTACCATGTACTGTTAGGATTCCTAGTATGTTTTGGCACTGGAAGCGTAGAGGCCATCAGTCTTCCAAATAGTGGAAGATCAATCATTTTAGTATTCACTTACAATGCAGAACATGAAATGGTTGGTCATAGACTCAATATGTTGGGCATTATATTTTCAAACATATTACTAAGAAGTAGCATTATTATGTTATGTACTTAGGCAAATGATATTATGATTATAAGCAGCAATGAAGTAGCAGACATCTATGTTACTGGGTTTGTCTGATTTACTTGCTGAATTGGGCAGGTCAGGTTCAGGCTCTGGTATAAGATTAGGACAACCCCAGGCTCAACCAGGGTGTTGATGCCAGACCCTAGACGAACCTGAGGCCTTACCCAAACATACCCAACTCAAACCCACAGGCACAACTCAAAAATTGAGTGATTAAAGCATTTTTTATAACAAAAAAGCACATTTTTAGAACCTCATCTAACCTAAAGTACTCAATACGACTTATTTTGCCATAAAGTGATTCAAACAACATTCATTTGACAAATACAAAGGACCAAAACACATACTTTGCCTACAAGCTGCTACATTTCATTCCTAAAGCTTGCTGGTTATCTTTACAAAGGTGAAGGATTGACAAAGGATTCTACCATGTTTGTTGAGTGTTATAGGAGAAAATTACAATTTTTGTATACTATTTCAATAGGTTGCAAGTTCTTCGACCGAGTAAAATCAGAGTACATACTTCTTTATCCACTTAGTTAAGTGCAAACATTGGCTGTAAAAAAGCAGAGGATTTGGTCTATGTGCATTCTAACTTGCATCTCATCATGTAAGAAATCCAATTACAACAAGGGGGCGATGAGGAATTGGAATGTAACTCCAAAGTGTGCCAACTTAGATGCTTTTGTTGCACAACTTGCCTTGGTCTCTTTAGATGAGGTAGAATCTTGTCACATCTCGTTTTGCTTGCATAAACTTAATTAATAAATAAACGGAACTGGTTGAGACTATTGGTTGATTATCTTATGATTGATTGATTATGGATAAATGTGTTTTAAATTAGATGTTATTTTTAAATGTAAGAAATTGAAATTGAAAAGGAGATGAGATGTTATGTGCATGTGCTTCGGCTATAGTTTTATGGACTAACCTATTGACGTAATCTGAGTGCGAATGAGTGCAAGAACATGTCAAGGCGAGAAGTATCCTAGCCGCTTGGTAATAATTAGCATGATGGAAACCCGATGCACACACACACATAGTTGCATCCATCCTGCATTGTATGATTATGATTTCATTGTGTTCTCTAAATACATCATTTGTGCATTATGATTTAACTAATGAATATGTTTATGGTTATTATGTTTTCGAAAATTAAATTAATTGGTTGGAAAAATAAAAGATTTTATTTTTATAATAAATTCCATAATTTATATTTATACATATTAATAATAATATAAGAAAGATATTATTATTTATATATATAAATATATAAAAGCTTGTTATTAAATATATATAAAATAGTATTACATTAAATATTGCATGACATTGAGAATAGTAATGCATGTACTTCAATTATTGCATGAAAGATCAAATTTGCATGTTTATAACTAGTTGCATGTCAATAATTAAATTACATGTCAATAGCCAAGTTGCATGTAAAAAGTGAATTGCATGTCAATTATATATTTTACCGTCATTAATGCATGAAAAGATGAAATAATGATAGATGTTCATATAATCCTAAGTTACTGGTTCGGGTACCGGTACAATGATACAGCAATTTTTTTTCCTTGGGTACAGGTATATATATGTATGTATGTACGTATGTATGTACCATGTATGTATATATACATACTTAAATACATACATATACATATATACATACACTTATACATACATATGCATATACATTTAATAGCAAACCATACCCAATGTCTCCAAAAAGCTGGCATTTCCTGTTACTGCACCAATTACCTACCTATTGTTATATGTAAGTATTATGTATATATATATATATATATATATATATAAATATATACATGCACATATAACATAAATACATATATATGCATATATAACTAACAACAAACCATACCCAATGTCTCCAAAAAGCTAGCATTTCCTGTTATTGCAATTATTACCGACCTGTTTCTTGTTAACTTACATAAAAAATGTTTTAAAAATTTACATTTTTTGTTTTTTTTTTTGGGCAACCCTTAGGTCCCCCTAGATTCCGCTAGGTTTGGCCAAAGTTTGCCCAGAGTCCTTCCCAAGGAACCCGGGGTGCCCAGGAAGGAGAGAACCGAAAGAAAGACCAGCAAAGAACCAAGACCAGAACCATACCCACAAGGGTATGAGGGGCAAAATAGAAGAACCCGATAATAGAGATATAATCATTTGCATGAAAGGAAAAGAAGTATTTATTTTTATGAAATTTGGTTATGCATGTTATTCTATTGTGAACTGTGTTTACTATCCGAGATAGGGTGCCGAATATGGACCAACAAAGAAGGTCTATCCTCTTTTCAAGATCTTTTGGCATATTCTAGTGCTTTGGCCAAAGCCATGTTTTCATTAAAATAGACACTGTTCCACAGGGTTTCCTGACGGGAATGGGGGGACCAAGGGCCTAAGTTTGGGGACGGCAAGGGGATGGCAGGGGGACGGCAGTGGGGGGACAACAGCAGGGGGGCAGCGCTGATATACATATAGTACTTGAAAAACTAGTTATAAAAAGATGTATAAGAATTACATTTCAAATGAAACTTTGGCAAATTAGTAAAATAGTAAAACTGCAAATACTAAAATTTTAAATACTTGAATACTAAACAAAATTTGACAAATGAAAATGTCAAATTGGAGATTTCGATTATATCAAAAATATCATAAAGATGATTACAATGAGTAGCATGATATATTGATAGCAAAATAAGTACAAAATGTCAAAATGTAGTGAAGGGAGGCCTCTAATCACTCACTCCTCACTGTTTTCTCTCCTCTTCACCTATTTGTTGCAAAACATGAAAAACCAAATGTGAGAAAAATAGAGGATTTGAGAGTGTTTTGTAGAGGTTAGAAGCAATGGAGGGGTCCCACTTGCCTTTAGGGTTCGACCCAAGGCACGAATTTCCAAGCATTAAAAAGAAATTTAAAAAAAAAAACCTTTTGCACATCCCAGGCTGGGAGACTTTTGGGCATCCTCGAGACGTCTTGGAGACTTCTAGGCGTCCCTGAGACATCTTGGAGACTTCCATCCATCCCCCACGTTCTAGTGGCGGTGGAGGTACGACGAGGGGACGTCCCCGACCCATCCCCACGTCCCGAAGACGTCCCCGTCCCAAAAACGTCGGGATTGGGGGGGGACGCATCCCCATGGAACATTGGAAATAGATGAATGATACCTAGCAAATTATATTGATATGTTTCTCTGCCATATCTTGATAGTAGGACATTGCATGTTCATGTTAGAAATGCATGTAGATATATCAGGTTGCACCAAGGTTCCCTCCTACTTATTGTTTCCAAGTTGCAAGGTATTTCGTGCAGGATCAGGTATTCTTCGAGTAGGAAGAATTTTGAGGAAGCGTAAGCTTTGTGGTTGGGTGGAAAAACGCCTGAGCCATGTTCTCGTCTCTCAAACTTGCGGATGACTGAGGGTTGGTGGCAGTCAAAGACTATATTGATCATGTTCTCATATCATTCTTATATCATTATTTGTCTATGTACTTCAGATTGTATAATTAGTTGACTACATGGCATGAGAGCCTAATTTGTACTTTTGTATAACATATATTATGAGCTTTCACCTAGATTATGCACTACACATATGAGGATGTGATATGACATTTATTTATCTAATGAAATAGTTTCATTTAAATTCCATGTTTATGAGATATTGAGTTATTGTTTATTTGTGCGAGATTGTTTAGGGTTTCAAACCTTACATTTGGTATCAGAGTGCTAGGTTTAACACTAGGGCCTTTTGTCTACAACGCTAAGTTGCAACTTTGTGTTTTCAGGATTTTTGATTAGTAATCATGGTGCAAACTAGGAACAATGATCACAGTGGACCGAGTAATGAGCAAAATGATAGGTTGGACCAAATCCTCAACCTTTTGACTGAAACAAGAAACAAGATGGATAACTTAGAGTAGCAGGTTAGAGGAAATCGAGAGGAACAAGACCGAGGGAATAAAGTCCAAGGAAATAACTGTGGAAGTATTGCGGAGGAATTGGGTAAGGACCTCAAGAAGGTTGCTCCGCCCAAATTTGATGGCAAAACCATCGAAGACGAAGTGGAAGCCTAGATCATTAAGATGGAGAATACTTTGAGTTTTGAAATCTATCTAATGAGACCAAGGCTATGTGGGTTGTATATCAACTCATTGGTGAAGCAGCTACTTGGTGGGACAATGAGAAAGCTGAGAAGTTGTTGCCTAGAGAGACCACTTGGGAAACTTTTCTTGCACTTTTTAGGAAGAGGTAGTTACCTCAACTCTTCTTTGACAATATGACTAAATTCCAAAACTTAACTTAAGGTAGCTTGATGGTGACTCAATGTTGGGAGAAGTTCGCCCATTTGCTTAAGGGTTGAGTGCTTATAAGAGCAAAACCCTAAATGAGAAAGGGATCAAATCATGACAAGTGTCAACATCAAATGAGATGAGACATAATGATCTAATATTAGCTCAACTAATAAAGCAATCCTAAGTTTAGCTCAAGTGCATGAGAATAAATTAGACTAATAATCAATTAAAGATTAATTAATTATTAGCTAATGCATGATAACTCTAACACCCCCCCTTAAGGTGAACTTAGGGAGTAGCTATAAACCCTAAAAAAGAATGCATGATGGATTTTGGGAAACAAGGCCATGTAAGGTACCCATGTACAAAGATCTCTATAATGCGGAGAAATAGAGAAAACCTCATGGGAAAAACTCCACTCCAAATAGAGATGAAAGCCAAGTGAGGGACTCAAGAAGCCTCCAAACAAGACAATGTTGTCCCAAAAGATAGGAACAAAGGATGAACAAAAAAACACCACTGTAGCATGAAGAAGCTGCAAACGCCGTCGAAGAATGATTGTTGTAATGCCAAAACAAGAACCTCTAATGAAACAAATGATGATCAAGATCAATAAGACAAGAATCTGTATGAGTGCCCCAATGACACTACTCGAATCAGACGACAAATGAAGGCAAAACATCTAGAAATCAAAGATACAAATGTCAAGATCCAAGGAGACTATTCTGCATGAGTGCCCCCAACGACACTACTCGAATCAGATGAAAAACAAAGGAAAACATCTGAAAGTCAAAGATACTAATGGTACATGAATCTGCACAAGTGACCCCAATGACACTACTCAACATGTAAGATGCAAGTTGACAATACAGGTACCAAATAGTCTGAAGAACTAATCATGTGAACATGGAAGGTTGCCTCGGAAAATAGGAATGTAAGAGTGTCAATATGGTAAGTGATCCATCTCACCGAAATGCAAGTAACTAGCCACTGATGTATGCTGCATCTGAAAGTACATAAGAACAAATATTGTATACAGAGCTCACTCCAATGTGAAACCAACTAAGCATTAGCATCAATAGTAGAAACCCCCCCATAATGCTGACAAGGGAGAGGCGTGACAAGTACACTAAAACTAAATGCCAGAAAGAAGTGCATGAAGAAGAATTAGGAACATCTAAACGTGCATACATGAAAGTACCAACACATATAAAGGGTGTGCAAACAAAAGGCACACTCACATGAGGTTGATGTCATGGAAGGGACACTCACTTGACAAAGGTATGATGGCAGACAAAGGCAAAACATCAAACCCCCCATGGCACTTTATAGCATAGTGCGAGTACAATAAGGCAGAAAGTGGTGTGCAAGATCCTAATAATCACGTGAAATACAGAGGCACTTTTATTTCAATGAGTTTGCATAATAATAAGTGCATACAATGGGAGCCCATAATATCCAAAAAAGGACTACATGCTGAAAATACAATTCTCTTACAGAAAAAGAGGAAACTAGTAACACTATGATGAAATACACAAAAAAAATGCACTTTAAAAAAAAAACGGCACCCAAAAATGTGTCTGGATGCAAAAGATATGGCCCGTTGAAGTCTCCAAAACCAAAATTGAACAGCAACAGCACTGAGAAAACTGAATTCTAGAAAAAACCAAAAGCCAAAATAGGAAACCACCTGCACCACCACGAAGAGCTCGAAATTTTACCCCATATAAAAAAAAATTGCACTAAAAAAGCCTACCGTATGGTCGAGACATGGCCTTTGGAATATTGGGTGCAAAATTGAAAAGCTCAATGAAGAGGGGCTGAGCTTGGCAAAAAAAAAACTCTGCCAAATGTAGCAAAAAATGCCACTGGATTTAGAATCCCGCCAACTTTAGAGCGTAGGTAACAAACTCCTCCAACCAGGTACATATGGAATTATTTTGCAAAAAAAAATAATTGCAAAAAAATGATGTGCCTTTATATTTATCTTCAAAGTAAAAAAAAGGACTAAAAAAACTTTATATATTTTAAAAACAACATATAAAAAAAACCCATATTTTTTATTAAAAAAACATTTTTGAAAAAAATTTTAAAAAATTGTTTTAAAAATTGGATAAAAATTGTGAGAGGAGGGCCCCGAGGTGGGAATACCTAACTTAGGCAGGCCAGCCTACGATTAAGGCCCCCCGGGAATTAGGCTTCATTATAATGACAATACCGAGTTACCGCACCCCATGGGGCAAAACAATTTTTTTAATAAAATTTAAAAAAACTTTACCAAAAACGCCGTAGCCTTTTTAAGGCTCTTCAATTTTTTTATTTGATTTTTTTAAAAAAAATTGCTTTTATTTTTACCTCAATCCGCGCTGGGAAGTTGTACGGCCTTTCTAGGAAAAAAATTTTGCCTCAAAAACTCTTGACATGGGTTTTGGTGATTTGACAAGCAATCTTAAGGTTTTCGGGCCTTCTAAGCGCAATGGTGACATCCGTTTTGGCTCAAAATGCACCAAAATTGCTGCTACCCTCTGGATCTAGAAACAAAACAACCACTTCAAACCCTTGTAGATTTGGCGTTAGGAACCCAAATCAAACGAAACAAAAGGTGATTCTGACTTTCTCGACAACTCTGAATCCAACAACGAGGTCCTTTTCACTCAAAAATGCACTAGAAAATGCCCACTTCCAAAATTTGCAAAAAAACAAAGGGATTCAAATCTGAAGCCTATAACCCTCGTTGAAGAAATAAAATCTCATAAATCGAGAAGGGGTTTGTTGAATCCACGCTCTAATACCATGTTAGAATTGTGAAACAAGCACAAAACCACGAGCCATAGGATCAAACAACAAACAAATACACCTTCTATGCAAGAGATCTACAAACAATATATGCAATATTCCTTAACAAGAAAAAGCTACAAAAGCAAGAGACTCTCAAGAAGATATGAAAGCTCGAGATAATTACAATGAGAGTTGAGTGCTTATAAGAGCAAAACCCTAAATGAGAAAGGGATCAGATCATGACAAGTGTCAACATCAAATGAGATGAGACATAATGATCTAATATTAGCTCAACTAATAAAGCAATCCTAAGTTTAACTTAAGTGCATGAGAATAAATTAGACTAATAATCAATTAAAGATAATTAATTATTAGCTAATGCATGATAACTCTAACAGGTTCAACATGGGAATTCGGGAAAAAAGAGGGTAGATTCTTGTCTTCTTGCAGTGAGTTAGAACTTCCTTGTTTTCAAATTTAGGTCAACCTTTATGTAGCTTCCTTGGGAACATATGATGTGATTTTGGGAATCAATTGGTTGACTGAACACAAGTCTATAGTAAATTGGGAAGATAAGAATGTATGATGTTTGGATGACTTTGCAAACCATGTTGAGATTCATGGCTTTCGAAGACCTTTGGAACTTACACAAATTTCAGCTATGCAACTAAAGAAGGCCCAAAGGAAGGGATGTTCCATTTATGTCGTTGACATTAGTGATCTTGATATGATGAAACTAGTAACTACCCTATCCTTAGAGAGTTTCAGGATGTGTTTCCAAAGGAATAAACAAAGTTGCCACCAAAAAGGGAATTTGATTTTTCTATTGAGCTGCTACTTGGAACTGAACCTCAGTTCAAGGCTCCCTACAAGATGACCACTACCGAGTTGTATAAATTGAAGACCCCAATTGTAGGAGTTGTTGAAAAAAGGGTTTATGAGACCTAGTGTGTAACCATGGGGTGCACTAGTCATTTTTGTAAAGAAGGATGGAACTTTGCACTTGTGCATTGATTATAGGATGTTGAACAAGGTGACTCAAGAATAAGTACCCCCTTTCGAGAATTGACGAACTTTGATCAAATGAGAGGGGCTACAATGTTCTCCAAGATTGATCTAAGATCCAAATATCATCAATTGAGGATTAAAGAGGAAGACATCTCCAATACAACTTTTAGGACTCGTTATGGCCACTACGAATTCACTGTAGTGCCATTCAGGTTAACCAATGCTTTTGCAACTTTCATGAACTTAATGAACAACGTATTAAAAGATTGCTTATATGATTTTGTGCTAATATTCCTAGATGATATTGAAACAGGAAGATTTCGAGGTAATTGCACGATTTTATTCAAAGAATGAAATGTACATATAGCAATTACAAGAGACAATGTTTCTATTACGAAACAATCGTGAGCAGAAGTAAAAAAATAGAAGCTATCTAATATGTACAATATTGACCATTAAAGAGATATAATTTTAATTATTCTAATACCCGCCCTTAATGATCAATTTGTCAACAACACCAAGCTGCCCTCTATATCTGACAAACTCTTCAAGGCTCAAAGACTTGGTGAGAATATCTACTGTCTACTCCTCTGTTGGAACATACAACAACTGACGTGATCCGTCTTCAACAAGCTTCCGAATGAAGTGAAAATGAGTTTCCACATGCTTGGTTCTTTCATGGAAGAGTGGATTTTTGGCAAGTTTGAGAACTCCCTAATTATCACAGAACAAGGGAGTCAAACTTGCTTGAGATATTTGCATATCCACAAGCATCGTGCGAAGCCAAACTGCCTCACAAGTTGCCTTAACTATTCCTCGATACTCTGCTTCTATCGAGGAAAGAGCCATTGCCTACTGCTTTTTAGGTGTTACATTCCCTCTAACTTAAACATGTTTATGACAATGGAATTATGGTCATTATGTTAGTTGCAAGTAACTGCTTTTCATGTGAATGTGAAATTGAGGATAAAATAATTGTTTTATATGTTGTAACGATAAATGTGAATGATTTTCTTTTATATGCGAAAATGTATGTGTTGATGAGATTATATTTAAACATGTATATATATATATATATATATATATATATGTCGAGAATGGTCTAACCCTAGTCTTTTTGTCAAGTGGTTGTAGGATCATCAACACTTAAAGGGAAAGGGAAATATCATCAGGAAGAGGTCGTGGTTAACAAAGGATCGATTTTATCATCAAACCATGAGTTAGTGAGAGACAGTTGCTTCGAAGTCATAGCCTTGGCCATAAGTAATTTAATTCAATTATTGTTAAACAAGTCAATTTAAATTATTTATCAATAATCACCTTTTGAAATTGAGCAAACCAATTCTCGGAATATATCTTAGGAGTTTGCAATGGTTATAAAATATTAAATTAACAATAATAACTATAATTCTAATGCCATCAATCTAAATATAAAAACATAAGGCTTAAAGTCAAAAATTAATTGAATAGAAGATGGGAGTCATGAGTGGTTTGGAAGGCAGTAGTTCCCCACCATCTTTCCATTGTGCCTCTGGGAGAAACGGCCAAGAGAGTAGCCATGCAGCAGCAGGCTCTAGAAATCTTGAATGGAGGTTCACAAAAGATTCTCCTTAATATCGAGGGCTCTCATTTTCATTCACTCTTCTCACTTCCTTTACTCTAGCTTGATTTTCTGCATTCGCCATTGGCCTTCAGTGTGAATCTTACTCACTCTTTCCTGAGATGCATTTCATCTGGTTTTGGCATCATACTTGTTCCACACATATCTTGTTGGGATTTTCCATTGTTCTCTCTCTCTATTCTTCTTTTCTTAAAGATGAATTCTAGCGGCGACAACCTTGGTCTTTCATTGTCGGGCATAGGTGAAAAACGTGGTTGGAGTCAAAGTCCTTTGTACCATTCGTTTGGAGAATCCAGTGTGGAGTTTCATCAAGTTTTTGTATTTCTCAAATAGGCACGTAAATGTGATTTGCAAATTTGTTAAGCCTAGCTTCGATAGAAATGATTTGATCGGATATTTGTCATGAATTGTATGTAATATCAAAGAATCTCTCGACCAGCTGAAAGCTTTAGTAGAATTCATTTCTTAGAAGAATCTTTCATTAAATGAAATGTTTAATAAACAAACTTGCTTTGAAACTCTCTGCCTTTTCTTCTTTTAAAGAAAAACGAATGCTAATCAAATTGACGTCGAAATTGTTCTATGCTCAGTTACCTCCATGCTTGAGTCGAAACTCTTCTCTCTCTCTATAATATGTTTTTAATTTATCTGAGATGAGTCATACACATATTCTCTTTTCCTTAAACTTCTAAAACCTACTCATTTCTTGGAATTCAAATTTGATTGGATCATGCCAAAACATTTAGGCCAATTGTAGAAACAAATTTGAACTGAGAGTAACTCTTAGCAGAGTCAGTTTAAGTGATGCTTCCTTTAGCTTGCAAGATAGAATATAATGCTCATGATTACTATGAAATGAAATTTCAGTTTGAGCCCCTAAATCTCTTTTTCATCTTTGTAAATCTGAAATGAACTACTTCTAAATGAGAGTGTATGTTGTAAGATGAATCTTGAAAATAATAAATTAATGGAATAAGAATATTAAATGTTGAGCAAGGGTGAGAGTGAAGATGGCACAGGAGTACCAATAATGATAAAATCCTTGGCCAAGGTACAATGCTAGATTAAGCATTTGTCAACTATCAAGTATCAGATATACCCTTGGTCAGAGTGATCTTTCTAATTAGGAGTTACCCATAGTGAAGGATCAATCAAGTGGTATAGGTCCTTGACACCAAGCTCAGAGGCATGATAATAATTTTGATCCTTGTTGATTACCCTCGTGAAGGGACGGGTTTCTTCAGTTGAAGAGACACGGGAGACTAGTAGGTCTTCGGATGGGCGGAAAAGCCCTTGATGATATTTCTTTTTTCCTTGGATACAAAAGAGTTTTGTGCAGCATTCCAACAGGAAATCATCAAAGCTGTATTTTCTTGTACTCTTTCTCTCTCTTTAAATGTGACGACCAAACCCGTACGTCAAATTTAAAACTTTTGAATTTAACCACAATAAGTAAAAACAATGCCATTTCAATAAAAATTTTCTTTTCAATTTCATAAACATGATATATCATTTTGCAACTTTAACTATTTCTTTCCAAAAGAAACTACAAAGTAAAGAAGAATAAGATACATACATAGCTCGTAAGCTTTTGGCACAAATAGAAGTAAGAAGGTCCAGGAGTCCGTCCTGTCAAATCTTGGATCATCGGCCGATTGTTGAGGAGGAGAAACATCACTCGGGCGTTTTTCCGCCAACCACGGACTTATAATGCGGTCCCCCGCACGATCATTTTACAATGAACGACCCTCCCTTCGAAGAAGAGATTGGTGGGGTATCCTTTAACGATTACCAACTGAGCATAGTGTTGTGTTCCTACATATCTAGGTTTTGTGCATACGACAACTCTTGAACTAGTATGTATTTCGGGATCACGGTGAACTGACAGTGTAGTACCACAACTAAGTGTAAGTTGTTCCTAACACTACTTTGGCCAAAGTGTTTACATTCAATAAAGAACGTAGGTCATCTATCACATGCACTAGCCAGGGTCAATTTGACTTAAGGCTTCCTTACTCTACGCGTAGGTTGGTCTATTCGGGGTAGTCCGTACCCTAGACGTCCTACATCAAGCTAACTACTAGAAAGGAGGACAGTTTAACAAGTACTCACAATTATCTCTCCTAAACTGGATATTTTCATCTAGGAGTTTCATTAACTTGACTAAGCTAATCTACTAACTTATTGTGATTGGTACCTTATTAAACACCCTCAATTCTTCCCTAGTATTTAATAGCTACTTGAAAACATACACTCCTTATATGGAGTTCATAGCAAATAAAGCAACTTACTCCTTAATGCATCTATGAACCTAGTGTAAATTGTTCACTAATGCAAGCAAGAACTAATTGTAGTAAACATGCAATACCCTTTCTATATCACAAATTCCTCCTTGTATAAAGAACCAACAGCAATTCTTAAACTATGCATCATTTGAAGTTATTCTTTCAGAAATTCATTCTAAAGTATAATGAATAGAACTATCACCATTTCCTATCCTTGTACATTCAGATGATATGAAATCAGACTTTTATTTAGAAACTCTTCTAAAGTATTAAAGAAGAATAGCACGCATATTTAATTTCAGAATTGTATTTAGAATTTGGTTCAAGAGTATGAAGAAGATTAGCATGCCTGGTAAATGCTTTCCACAGATGCTGAACTAGAGTGAGTATGCTGCACTTTTAGCCTCCAGCCAAAAGACCTCCAACCACCTCTATCTCTGATAATGAACTCTTAACACAGCTAAAGATAATCTCAGCCCTTCACTTTTAAACTCATAAATGGTGAATAACAGAAGTGATTCTCTGTCAATGTGAATAATGCTCTCAGAAATTGATGAGTACTTTCACAGCAAAATAAACTCTTCACAACTAAATAAACTCTCACAGCTAAAGATGGATACTCAGAATATGTTTTGCAATTTTCAGAAAATGAGCAAGTTGAATTACAAAATCGTGTGAAATAGAATGAGCTGAGTGGCTCTTATATAGGCTTCCAGCTTCAACCAATTCCCTCTCCTAAAGGCGTCCAAACTGCCAACTGGGTTTTTGAATGGTTCAAACATGAAATGTGGCAACTCTAAAAATGATTCGACCTCTTTTTTGTGACAGCAATGAAGAACAGTTCATTTTGCACATGCTACAAATCCATAAACGTGACACCTATAGAAAATGGTGCGATTCAACAGGTGAAGATGAATGCAGATAACTTCAAAGAAAAAGTTCCTCATTCTTTGCACTCCACATTTCCTACTTCACAGGCTGCAAGCGCCCTCTTTCTAGCTACATTTTGTTTGCTGGCCATGTCGCGCGCTTCTACAGGCGCGTTTTCATTTCTCGCGCCATTTTCATTTTTCACGAGAATGAACTCTCTAAAATGTATTTTGCTCTTTTCAAATGTTTCCAACAAATATTTCGATTTCACTTTGGTTTAAAGAAATATTTATTTTTGAGAAAATAAAGTTTCATTTTTCCAATCTTCGATTTCTTTTCTACACTTTATGATATTTAAATAAAGTGCCATTTAAACTTTATTCGATTTCCATTCCACTATCACAAAATAACATACATTTATATATTTATTTTATTATATTAAAATATATATATAGTATAGCTTTCATTTACATAATATATATCTATGTATATTTATTTAAATTTAATAATTTAAATAATCTCATATACATATATATATATATATATTATATATATATTTTAAATATATATATTATATTTACCTTTACATATATACATGTATATGCACATACATATTTAATTACAAAGTACGTATACTGCAAGCCAGTCAGCATACTTTCATTATACGTACCTATGTATATGTATATACATGTGTATTTGTAGATTCCGAGGTAACATCCACATAATATTTATTCATATTCACGTATAGATAACAGGTTGGTTGTGGGTATGTATACATGTATATTTGCTTGTATACTTTCCTCTATGTATATGTATTCATAAGTGTATTTATATCGATGCACACGTATGGCATATCCATCTGCTCTCATACGTTTGTATCGACATGAATATACTTATGGATACGTGTACATAACGTATATATATATATATACATGCCCACCTCCTAACCAGTAACATTATTCCACATACAGTTACACTGGCAAGCATCACTTATTCATGCATTCAGAAGTAGATACGACTCCTAATGTTAACAAACAAGCCTATGGATGACTTACCCTTAACTCAACAAACTGACTTAGCTTACTCAGTCTATAGTATGTGTGTGTATGCTCAATTGGTACTCGTTACTGTTTACCCGACCAAGCTCCTCCCCGAGTGATATCTCTCCTCTGCTTGGAGGAATGAACCTGTTTCCTGCACATCATGACATGACAACGGAAGTCATATGCTCAAAACAAGGCAGTATACATAAAACATCACAAAAAGTTAGAATAACATTATTCCATAACTTATATGCCACATTCATTCAAGAATTACATCAATAGAAGTATCAAACAAATGAGACAATCATTTTAAATAGGACACATTCATTTGATAACAAGAACAATATGTTTTATTCATTTAAAAGATTCAAACATTACAATGCATTTCCTATGCAGTAGTAGCTATACAATCGGGGTGTAACATTAAATTACTGAAATATTTAGCATGTTTGTTTCATAGCTATTTTATGCTCTTACTGAAAGCAAAGAATAGTTAGTTATTGTTCTTTTGTACTTTCGTGTAATGAGCCTAGCTAAGCTGACTCAAAAACTCTTCTTTGTTCCCTTGAAATTTTGTCAAACAATTCGAATGCAAACTTCCAGCTTGCTGGTCTAAGTTATCAGTCTGATATGTTCTTTGAAAAATGATTATTGAATGCTTCCAATGTTTGAAAAACAACTCTACTATGCATTTATTAACACCTAAGAGCATGTATGACTTTCCTTAATCAGCTACAATGCATATCAATGACTTCTAAGTGAAAAACTTGCACCTACAGCCACTTGACATTATGTCAAACAGTTGGCATACATACTGAAAATGATTATTTCTGAGTGTGTAGTAATGCTGGAAGTGTTCTATGATATTCTTGTTGCAATATAGAAGTGGTAGAACAATGATAAGGACTTGCAACTAATGACTACTTGCAAATATATAAATCTGATTACAATTTTCTGAGATTGCAATGTGCTAGGATGCAAATACAAATAGATATAATGACTATATTTTTTATATCAGAACTTGCCACACTCTTATCATGTTCATAAACAACAAATGGGTGACAATAAATCAACAATATCTATCCCAGCAATGAGTGCAATGTGTTTATGACAATACAAATAATAGGAACCTGAATTCTCATTGCAGTTGATACTAAGCCTTTGAGCCTCCAATACAATCTGGAAATGACTTCCTAGGGCAGCGCCTAGGTCTCCTCAACCCCTACGATGCATGCAGATGTTAATATATTTTTTTCTGATTTTTATTTGCCTTCCAAGACTGAAATCGCCCCTGCTCCAGGGCTGCGCCTAGCAAAGAGAAGATGCCTGAGTTAAATGATATTTCTATTGCCAAATCGCCCTCCTTAATGTAACGCCCAGCCAATCCATCAAATATGGAAACCTTATTGACAAATCACAACTCTATGCTTTGACAAAATCTGGAAAAAGTCTTCAATTGATTGTCTTCATCAATATCAAAATCTGGAAGCATTTTACTATTCACATATCACTGTAGCGTTTCACTATTCACGAGTTACTGTAGCGCTTCACTATTCACGTATTACTGTAGCGCTTAACAACAATTCAAATCTGCAAGTAATAATCTTAAAAACCCTTGTGAAACTTCACCAATTTGCACAAATGAAAGGACCGAATTATCCTCTCCTCAATTTGCAACCCTTCAAGAGATCTTTCACTCCCTCAGTTATGCTATCAATAGGAAGTTTTCGTTTCCTATGATCAAAGAAGAAAACTGCGAAAGCCCTAGGCTCCACAATAAAAATTAACCAAAATAATATTCATCAACTGGATGCTGAGAATGAGCTCTTGCCTCTCTTTTTATTCTTTCCTTAAGAGAGCTCAAACACCTTCCTGGCCAATGTGGGATAAAAGATTTATTCCCACATTAAATTATTCACTTAACGCACTTTATTATATTAAAGTGACTTTATTATTATAAAGTTACTTTATAACTTTATAATAATATTAAAATATTAAATAAATCACTTAAGTCACTTAAACTTTAATATCTCTTGATGTACTTGTCTGATTGCTAAGCCGTCTGAGCCAGGAGTCGACTCTCCCTGTTCTCCATGTGATTGGATGCCTGTCTAAAAATAGAAACCCTGAATAGTGACTTACTATAAATAGTAAGTATGTGAAATTGAGTCTAGAAACAGCTGCAAAGGCCCAATCAAGGTCGACACTGCCAATATGCTTTGCTCAGGTGTCTTTCTATTAATAGGAACCCTACTCTCCCAAAATAGTAACTTACTATAAATAGTAAGTGTGCCAATCTGAGTCAAATAACCTGTGCAAAGGCCAAAACCTGAATCCAGCTGAAGAGTAATGTCTCTAAATCACCGTAACTGCCACAGGAAGACCCTCTATCCATAGCTGTTAGCCCTACGAGGGTCAAATGATAGGCTAATCCTTACGAATTATGATGCTGCAAAATGGGGACATTACTTTCCGTTATATGAAATCAGTTAGTTGTTTCCTTTCAGCTGAAACTGAAATTTTTATAAGTTAGTTGAGAAATTGAATATGATGTAATTATTTAAAATTGTTTTTCTTTTCCGTTCAAATTGCAAAGGAAACCCTAGCATGAAAACAAGTTAGTTACATTTCAGCTGAAAGCTAGTAGTTAAATTCCATTCTTAAACTATAGAATAGTTAGAGTATTACATATGGTATCAGAGCTACCAGGTTCGACACTAAACCTTGGGGTCATCATGCAAACTTAGAAAACTGGAACAATCAAAGTTTTCCCAAGATGATGATATGGAAAACACCCTGGAAGAAGATTTGAGACCCTGTTTCCGTCTGACTGTGGAAGATTAGGCTTCAATATGATTACTCAAGCTACTCTTTCCCTTCAGATTTGGAAATGATGGGTGAAGCTCTAAAGAGACTTCGGAAGGAAAGAAGAAAATGGACAGCCTCTAGGAAGGAAATTGTGAAGTCCACCATACTTGCTGAGATAAACAAAACCAACACTAAGAACCTCTCAAATCTCAAGACTGAACCAAAAACATCTGGAAGAGATCGAGCTCCAACTCCTAGATATAGACTCATTCCGTTTTCAGAGTTTAGTGATCATGAGGAACCTATCATTGACAGCGAAAATGATTCCTGAATATTTGAAAATGAACCAATCACGGGTAGTGATAGTCATATTGTAATCTTTTGTAATAAATCTATCACAGGTAGTGACTGAAATTTTGAATTATTCATGTAATAAATCTATCACAGGTAGTGATAGAAATTTTGTATCATCTATGTATTGAATCTATCACAGGTAGTGATAGAAATTTTGTAACTTTTAATGAACCTATCACAGGGAGTGATAGTCCTTTTGTAAACAATTCAAAATTGAATCATAATCAAATTTTGTGAGCTATTTTGCTTGAAATTTAATTTGACTTGAGTTTGAGAATATTTGATTGTTAGTTGCAAAAGAAAACTCCTTAACTTATGTTATGTAAACTACTGAATAACAATAAAAATCAAAACTAACTAGAACCATTAATATCTCTAGGAACTTCATTGGAATGGAAAATTCCGAAAATGGGTTCAGAGGAGATCGGGATAATAATCCTATGGCTAAATTGGATCAGCTATTAAACCTGATGAATGAAACCCAAGCCTGAATAGCCAACCTTGAGAGAAAGGTAGAAGGACAATCTGAAACAAGAGACGAAAGGTCTGAAAACCAGAGCGAACAACATGAGGATAATTCTAAAACATTGAGTTTGGGAAACAAGAGAAGTAGATTGGCTGATGAACTTGCTAAGGATATGAAAAAGATAAAACCCCCTAAGTTTGAGGGCTCCACTTCAGGAAATGCCACGGAGGCATGGTTAATGGAAATGGAGAAATATTTTGAGTTAAAGGATTACTCAGATAATTCCAAAGCAGCATGGGCAGCCTACCAGTTGGCAGGAGAAGTTGCTACATGGTGGGAAAACAAAAGGGCTAAAATGGGTTTGGCAGTAGCCAAAGTGACATGGGATCAATTTGTGAGAATATTCTGTCAGAGATGGTTTCCGCAGTTATATTACGATCAAAAGTTGTACAATTTTGAAAATCTCAGGCAGGGACCTTTATCTGTCCATGAGTATTGGGAGAAGTATACCCGATTACTAAAATATGTTCCTCAGTATCGACAGGATGAAAACTTCCATGTTCGGAAGTTCATAATGGGACTAAACAATCGTATAGGGGTTCCAGTGGATGTTTTGGCACCCTAGACTATGGATGAGGCTTATGAAAAAGCTGTACGGCAAGAACAAAGGTTAAAAAAGGATGATTCTTTCGAGGATAGAAAACGTAACAAAGGCAAGTGTGATCAGTCACACCAGAATTTCAAGAAGGGCTACAAGAATAATCAATTTGATTACAAGAAAGATAAAAGGGGTAATAATAATAACAAGAAGGATGAAACAAATACAAGCAAAGGTCCAGAAAAGAAGGGACCACCTGGGGGATGCTTCAATTGTGGAGGTGAACATTATGCCAATCAGTGCCCTACTAAGAATCAGCAGGGGCAGCAGCAACGAAAGCCTCTACTGCCTCAGCAGACAGCCTTCCAACAAAGAATCCATGCAGCAGTTGACAACATGCAAGTTGAATACCAGGTCACTCCTATAGAAACTCCAGGTATGCTTAATGGGAACCCAATAACTATTTTAATAGACACTAGAGCCACTGAATGTTTTATATCCCCCGAGTTATTAGGTAGATTTCCTAAAAGAACCGGGTTCATGGCTAAATCATGGACAGTTGAATATGCTAATCAGACGAGAGCTCAGGTAGAGCAATGTTTGTTTGAAGTTAGGGTAGAACTTCCAGGCTTCGCCACAAAGGTTAACCTTTACGTGGCACCTCTGGGTTCCTATGATGTGATCATTGGAATGAATTGGTTAAGAGAACATAGGGCTAAGGTTGATTGTTATGCTAAGACAGTAGAGTGTGTAGATGACCTAGGGAACTCAATGTTAATAGAAGGGGTACAACGAGAAGTTAAGGTACGACAAATTTCAGCCATGCAGCTAAAAAGAAATAAAAGCAAAGGATGCCAAATGTTTGCAGTTAAAATGGAAGTTAGAGAATACAAAGAAAGCACATATTTTGATGATATGCTAATGCACACCCAGAGTAGGGAAGGGGAAATGGAAATTGATTCTAAGGACGAAACTTTCGCTAAAAAATACCCCTATCTTCGAGAATACTAAGATGCGTTTCCAAAGGAACTACCTGGGTTACCACCTAGAAGGGTGTTTGATTTCTCCATAGACTTAGTTCCAAGGGTCGAGCCTGTTTCTAAGACATCATACCGTATGACCACCGTAGAACTAATGGAGCTAAAGGCACAACTACAGGAATTACTGGATAAGGGTTTGATTCAACCTAGCATCTCACCTTGGGGTTCACCAGTGATATTTGTTAAAAAGAAGGATGGGACTCTTCGTCTGTGTATAGACTATCAAATGTTGAATAAGATTACCATCATAAATAAATACCCCTTACCTCGAATAGATGATCTTTTTGATCAAATGAAAGGAGCAGCAATGTTCTCTAAGATAGATTTAAGATCAGGATATCATCAACTCAGATTGAAAGAAGAAGACATTCATAAAACGGCTTTCAGAACTAGATATGGACACTGAGTTTACAGTTCTGCCTTTTGGATTCGCCGATGCCCCAACTGCGTTCATGAACCTAATGAACAGTATTTTCCAAGATTGTTTGGACAAGTTTGTATTGGTTTTCCTTGATGACATTCTCATCTACTCCAAAAATGAAGAGCATCTTTAGCATCTTTTAGTAGTCGTTCAATGGTTGAGGGAGCATAAGCTTTATGGAAAATTATCAAAATGCACCTTCTTTCAGAAAGAGGTACAATACTTCGGACACATAATATCAGCTAAGGGAATTGCAGTGGATCCCGCTAAGATAAAAGCTATAGTGGAATGGCCAGTACCGAAAAATGTACATGAGGTTAGAAGTTTCATGGGATTGGCTAGGTATTATCGAAGGTTTGTCAAAGATTTCTCTAGAATTGACCACCCCATTACCTCTCTTCAAAGAAAAGGAAAGAGATTTGAATGGACTGAGAAATGTCAAGAAACGTTTGATACATTGAAGGAAAAATTAACGACTACACCAATTCTGATTGTACCAGACCCTAATGGCCATTTTGTAGTTATAATGGATGCGTCTGGAGATGTGTCTGGAGATGGATTAGGTGGAGTGCTAATGCAAGATGGAAAAGTAGTGGCTTATGAATCTCAAAAACTGAAGCAGTATGAGCAGAATTACGCACTACATGATCTGGAGTTAGCAGCTATTGTACATGCCCTACAAATGTGGTGACACTATTTGCTAGGAAAGACTTTTGAATTTAAGTTAGATCATCAAGGTTTGAAGTATATATTCACACAACCCAATTTAAATGCTCGCCAAAGGAGGTGGATGGAGTTAATCTCTTATTATGATTTTGAGGTCAGTAACATTAAGGGCAAGGAGAACATAGTAGCCCACGCATTGAGTCGGTGGAAACATATAACTTCTATGGTGTCAATCAACACAAATTTTAGAACTCAGGTGCTATAGAAATTAAAAGAGGATGACTTCTACTTGCAAGTTCGTGAAGCTCTTCGGGCAAACCCACAGGAACCTAAATATGAGGGTTTTCAGATTGAAGCAGACAGACTTTTGAGATTCAAGGGCAAGATGTATATTCCAAATTCATCAGAGTTAAGGAGAACGATATGGAAAGAAGTACACATCGCACCTTACTCATGTCATCCAAGGGTAGCCAAGATGTTAGCCAACGTTAAACCATTATATTTTTGGAAGGGGATGAAAGAGGATGCAGCCAGATTTGTTGCAGGATGTTTCGAATGTCAAAGGGTCAAAGTAGAGCATCAGCACCCGACAAGATTACTACAACCCCGCAGTGTACCAGACTGGAAATGGAAAATCATTAGTATGGGTTTTCTACAAAGTCTACCAATGACAAGGAACAAGCATAATGCTATATTGGTAGTAGTGGATAGACTCACTAAAGTGGCACATTTTATACCGGGAAATTGGATAGATGGGGCATCTGTAATTGCACGGAAGTTTGTACAAGAAATATTTCGTCTTCATGGAGTACCGAAAAAGATCATTTCGAACAAAGATGCCAGAATGACATCCAAGTTTTGGCAAAATTTATTTTCTGCTTTGGGGACTCAGTTAAATATTAGTACAGCCTATCATCCTGAAACAAATGATCAAATGGAAAGGGTAAATCAAATTTTAGAAGACCTGCTTAGAATGTACTGTATGGATCAGCAATATAAGTGGCCAGAATACTTACCCTCAGTAGAATTTGCTTATAACAACTCGTATCAATCAGCTATTAAAATGGCACCTTTTGAAGCACTATATGGCAAAAAATGCAAAACTCCTATTAGTTGGAATAGGATGGAGGACAAGATCATTTTAGGACCTAAAATGCTTCAGGAAATGGAAGAACAGGTAAATTTAATCAGACAAAGGCTGAAGGAAGCTAATGATCGACAAAAGAGCTACGTTGATGCAAAACGAACCCCCAAACAGTTTTACTCGCAAGAGAACTTTCTCTCCCACCACAAACTGTCTAGGGGTTCGTTTTACTTCGAGTGCTTTAGGTGTTAGTTTTATGATCAGATTAATGACACAATTTTAATTCAAATTCAACACAAGAACACAGCAGATACCCTGGGAAAACCCTCCCCTTGAGGGAGAAAAACCCAGCAACAATATATCACTTATATATTGAATATAACAAAGAATGTCTCCTTTACAATGAGCCAATTGGAAGGCCAATAATAAGCATCACAAACTGATGCACACACAGAAACAATATGGTGTAATATGCTGATAAATCTTAGCCTCCAATAATGCAGAACTTGACCTTGAGTAATTTCGATCTGCCTTGAATAAATTCGCACCAAGTGTGGATGAAGTGAATGCAAGAACAAATGAGAATGAATCGATGCCAAGTGAGATACAATGAAGGTGTATATATACAAGATGGGGTGGAGGGACGTGACCCTTCAATGAACACAAGTTGGCCTTGAACAAATAATCGCGCCTCTTACACAAGAGGTCGGCTCCTTTAGTAAATCGCGCCACTTCACAAATCGAGCCTCATTAACAATTAATCATTATTTAATATAAGTGACGTGTCTTTTGAGTTTGTCCAATCGCTAGAAATTAAATAGCCTTAGCTATATTTAATTTATCATTCTTGTAACAAGGAGACCGGCTGGAAGGATAAGACCGACGTTGTCATAAAACTATCCAACCTCCCACCGGCTAGAATTATATGCGCTACATTTGCACAAGACATATCACCTCATGCATTGATATGTCTACCACTATGGCTACAACCATAAGTGGAAAAGAAGAATATCACCTCATCGTGATATTAGATATCACCTAAACATGATATCAACCATAATGGCTACAACCATGTATGGTATGTACAAGTGTTCATCACTTACGTGATGTTGTCACCTCAACGTGACGTTCACCATGGCTCTCCCAGAGGGTGAAACATGAGTACAAGAAAATCATCACGGACTCTCTCTCGTGATGTTGTCATGGAGTCACACACATG
>VDFB02085651.1:0-49758 GCA_007258455.2 Sequoia sempervirens
AGGAGCTCCCTCTTTCTGATACATAACTACTTATGAAATCCTCCACGAATAAATGCCAATCTAAGATTCCATTTAAGCATTTAATTTATTGCTTGAATCAAAGCCAGAACAAAGATGAAAATTTAAAAAAAAATTTAAAGAAGAATGAAAATATCATTAACATTCCATTCAAAATTCATAGATACAAACATAAGGAGAGAAAATATATCAGAATTATACTTTCATTAATGCATATCAGTCAAATTTGCATAACAATTTAAGATAATTTGCATATGTTTTTCCCAAATCTCAAAACAAACTATCTATTATATTCATATCATTATACACATGTATGCCTGACTCAAAACCTAATCAAAATTTTCATCTATTGTCCTCCTGCAATTAATCCTTGCATTCCCTTTTATATGACAAGGGAGTTACAAGCTTCAAGCTCAAATGCAAGTCAAATACAAAATTTTCATTTCATCCTGCATTTACTCTACATTTCAAAATTCCCCATGTGTTAAATTTGCAAGAATATGGTGTAAATGGGGAAATGCAAACGCCGACCAAAATCCCCTTTGTCACCATCCACACTATAATGAACCAGTCATCCATATTTCCATGAGGGAACATAGTTAACATCTAGGCATCCATATTGCCATGAGGGAACATAGTCGACGTCCAACACCAAAATGTGCAACACATGCAAAAACAAAACTACCACCACAACAAGCATTATCAACACCAAAAAAATTTCATCAGGCACAACAATTCTTTACCAACCAGTTACCCAACTTTACCAGTGCCAAAAACACAATATACACACCTATTCTGAGTCATCACAAGAGGAGTGGAAACCTTGGCTTCTTCCTCATTCTTTTCCTTATGCAACATAGTAATAGTCTGCCTGATTGGAGTTTTGGCTACCAGTGGCGAGATAGATATTACCTTCTCACCAAGGGGCAGATTTTGATTGAGGAGTGCAAGATACTAGTCATAGTCAGAGTCAGTCTCTATCTCACTGTTCAACGAGCTACTTGTGAGGTCAATGGGTGAGATTTGGAGTCCAAAGGAGCCATGCCCATACCTTATCTTTCTTTCCACTCTGGTAGTAGACCACACTAGATTCTTGCCTTTGTCGTCAGCCTTCTCTGTAGCCACACTCTAAAATTGTAACCACTAGCTACACCTTGTGGGTACAAGTTTTGGCTTGCAAGCAGGAATGTTGGCCTCCATAGTTGAGGCAACCTATGATACACTAGTGCTAAAATTTTGAGAGTTGAGATGAGCATACCTCCTCACTGGTTCACTCATATTCTTTTCCTAACAACCGCTCAAATTCATCTTGTCTTACTCAAGAAAAATTCTAAATTCTTAGTGAGAGTGACATGAATGGCAACTATTCCTTCTATATTTATCATGTGAAACAATGGCACCCACAATCAATGTTTAACACACATGTGTAACCTGGGTAGCTTGTTGGTAGATGTCCTATCACCATTTAATTCCCCATTTGCATGTAAATCCATAGATCATACTTCACGATTGCTATCATTTTCATTTCCACGTGAAGTGAGACAAACTCGATCACTCTGTAGAAGGCTAGCCATTAATGTGAGTTAGTTGCCCAGTGAAAATGGCTATCATGTGCCTTTCATCAATTTTAAATATAAGTCATCGATCCTCTGCTAAGATGGAACATCAAGTGGCTGCCCTGAGTTTCATCGCCTTCAACCTCCAACGATACTTAGCTTAAGTGTCGACGACCAATAGTGTTTATCCATCTCAAAAGATATCTTCTTAGTGTGTGGGCTTCACATTTTTCATGAATTGAACAAATCAAGACAAGTGTTGATATCGCACTAGTCTTAACTGACTTCTATTTTTTCCCAACGAGCCAGGGGGAATGACAAAGATCGTTCCCCAGATTTAATCTTGGTTGTTCATTGAAGATCTTAGAGCATGGGCGTAGTAGTGGGATATGGGTCCCATGATTGTATAGGGACACATCTCTGCTTTTCACCAACCTCACTTCATTTAACCTATTGGGACTTAATTCTCATGGGCTGGTGGGGTATGGCTAAGATTTCATCCTAGATCTTCGAATATTTAAGCCTGCACTACAGACAATGTTAGCATTTAATTTGAAATTTCTTAGTTTAGCCAACATCGATATGACCTTTAAAGGTAAGTGACTTAAGCTTAAGTCACCAGATTAAATTTAAAACCCAACTTAGGGAAAAGGTTAAAATCGATGAAAGACTTGATGAACATTTCTTGAGATGGAGAGGTCAATACACTGACATGAAACATGGCTCAAAAGATGAGTTAAGGGATTGGTGACTGACAGAGTAGGTCAACTTGCAATTAGAATGCTTGTACACTCTTATAAATAAAACCCTACTCATTTATGTTGAAAATGGTTCAAAAATGGAGACTAAGTTCATGGGGAAAAGGAAAATTCCTTAGAATTTTAAAAGATCCATCACAATCCATCTATCTATCATCCCTGCCTTGCTTCTCATTTAAACAAGGTCATTATCTTATTTCTTACTACACAAAATGGGTGTTGTAGGAGCAACACATTGTATAGAAACATGAAAGGATAGGTCCTTTAAGAACCTATGCACTTGATCTACTTGAGCCTTGAGTTCATCCTTCCTTTGCTTGTCCTTCACCATTCTTGACTTGGTAGAAGATGCCACAATATCAATCAAATCCATCTGCTAGTTTCTTGTAGGTCTTCCCAAGTTCATAATCCCTAGCTGATAATCATTTAACTGCATATATGATATGTCCTTATCTACCATTGGAATGGCACACTCAACCACAATCTCTCCAATATCCATTAATTTGGTGGAATGAAGGACTCTAGCCTTTTTCTTGGGCCTCTCCTTCTCAATCTCCTTCATCATGTCATCTTAGTTCAAAGGTTGGGGCTAGACTATTTTTCTCCTGTCTCATGTTAGCAAACATGAGAACCACTACAGGTGAGGGAAACATTGTTAGGGGAGGAGAGAGGCTGCAATGAGCATTCCTGAGCAGATCCATCCTGAGAGCTGGCTTTAAAGCCGGAGTTTAACCTCGACTTCGTGACGAGATGACGTCGACGATGACTCGATCCTATTTGAAGGATCGAGATGTTTACGACGCTGACTTCGGTTTCGATCTTCCTGAGCTTCCCATAACTTTATTCTTAGTTTGTTCTTTGTCGTCTCTTCCTCAAGGTCATGGATCTTTTGCAAGAGGGATAACTTATGCCTTTCTAAATTTTCTTTCCATTCATCCTCCTTTTTTTGTTGCAAAAGGTCTTCATTTTCCTTGTGTTTCCTTGCAAGCTCTTTAGCTTTGGCCTTAGCTTCTAATTCTTGTTGTTTGGCTAGTGCATCAGCTTGTGCTTTGATATCAAATTCTTTCTGCTTTGTAAGTGCCTTAGCTTGTGCTTTGGCATCTTCTTCTCTTTTGGCATCCTCAAAAAATTTCCATTGATCCTTCGCAGTCAAAACATACTTAGTCCCAACATCCTGAATGTCTTTAGTTGTTGTGGTCACAAGAGGCTCTTGATCTAATTTTGTAGCCTCAAAATCAGTATCAATGTCATGAATCTCAATCTCTTTCTATTTATCCTTTTCAACCTAATGATGAAGGCTTCCTTGAGGTACTTCCCTAGTCGATTCTTCTGGAAGGAGGGGTTGAGATGGATCTCCTTCTGCAGCTATTGTAGTTTCTTGTCCTTGTGGCTCATGAGTATCTACGGCAGGTATTTCTAGATCAGCCTGTCCTCCAAAGCTAGGAGGGAGATATTGTAATTGCTCTATAGGAGATGTTCTCCTCTTTGTTCTCTTGTATCCTTGGGTGCCTTGTGCTTTCCTCTTCTTTTAGTCTTGAGCCTTTGGCTCCTTTATCCTCATCACTACCCATTGGATACTTCTATCCATCATTGTCCTAGAAATTTGTTTAATATCAATAAATTCTTCCTCATCCCAATTGATGGGGTCCACATTCTTGGTACCAATTTTTTATGCCTCATAGCTAGGATCCAAAACCATAACATCATCAAATAGTGTATCAATAATTTCCTCTTTTATTCCAAACTCAATCATCAATAGAATAGGAATCCTTTCATAGCTTCTTTCTAACATCATACTCATCTTGCAAATCCATCCAATAATCCTCCAACAGGTTAAAATGTTTCTCAAAATTAGTAGGAAGCAAACCATTCATCTTATGTTTTGGATCAAAATCTTTCCAGGATGTATGCAATCCAAATCTTAAGTGACTCAACCC
Organism: Sequoia sempervirens; assembly: GCA_007258455.2. Taxonomy (NCBI): domain Eukaryota; kingdom Viridiplantae; phylum Streptophyta; class Pinopsida; order Cupressales; family Cupressaceae; genus Sequoia; species Sequoia sempervirens. Next base: position 4,270 of record VDFB02085651.1, read on the forward strand.
ATCAGATATTACTTTTGTAGCCACAATATGAGCACAATTGTATTCTCCCAACTTCATGGGAAACTTGTGACATCCTATTTTGTGTTTACCTATAAACTTTCCATTGACCGCCAAGGCCTGATATATGAATTCCATGAGGAAAATTCTATCACTACAACATCTTGGGAGTAGGTGAGGATTTCCATCAAATTTTTCCAACTAGAAGTAAGAGAACTTGGGGTATTGGATATACTAACGTTGCCATTCAGCAATAAAATTCATGGCATCTCTACTCTACCTGTATCCAACATCTCCAGTCAACTAGTTAATGATGACATAAAGGAATGCATCATTAACCCTTCTATAATGTAGCTCTGATGTTTGTAAGGTTAATTGATCATAGTTCTCCTATGCCTTCTTTTGTCCAAGAGCTTCCCCTAATGTTCCTACTGAGTTCAATCCAGGAAATATACCCATACTTTCAAGAACATATACAACATATGAAGTTATGAAGAAGGTATTTTTTTAATCACCTTGATCATTTGATTGTGCATGTTCTCCGATAAGATCATTGCCCAATCACATTGTTGCTTTCCATCCAAATTTTCCTCAAAAAAAGGAAACATCCACTCCTTGAAGCATGTAGAATCTCTTTTCCCATATACCCTAGACAACATCATGATCAAGTCATCAATCTTTTGGAAGTCTCCCCTCTTAGGTTGATTTGGAACTTTAGTCAGAGACTTCTTTTCAACCTTTAACCACTTCTTGTTCATGTGAGTCCTATTGGTTTCTTTATGATTGCTGAACAATTGCAATGCCTCAGCCTCATTCAGTTGCTTAGGGTTTTGAGGGGTAGGTGAATTTAGCATAAACTTCATCATTTGTGGGGAGAGATAAATTATTACATTGCCTTGAGTGTCCACACATTTCATTTTTGTAGGGTTGTAAGCCCCTACTAATGTGATTATAAGCTCCAGAAACTAGATTGATAGTGGGAAAATAGTCACATGTGCTAGCCTAGATTGGGCTATCCTCAAAGTTCTCCCAATCACATCCTTAGAGAAAATGTCTACCAAAGAATCCTCATAGTTGAATGGGACTACATTAGTACCAGTAATATCAACCCATTCTAAGTCCAACTTGCTTGCAGTGAGAGTAGCACTCTTATGTTTGTATCTCAAAGTGTATGGAAATTGCTCCACCTTGATCTTCTTAGGCTTCATTTTCCTTGAACCCTTGGCAACTTGGCCCTCCACTTGTGAAATTTCTCCAGACGCTCCTGACATTTCTTACTCCTACAAAACAACCTGGGATTAGACCAATACAAAGCATGAAAATCCACATTAGAAGATTACCTTGTCCTTCCCTAAGTAACCTCTCATACTTAATGAAATTTGAAACTTATCAGTGGAAAAACTAGGAAGACATTAGGAATCAAAAAGCTTATAACAAAGGTGGGATCGAGGTTAGGGTCAGTATCAGAATCAGAACTAACATTAGAATGGAAACCAGACCCGAAACCATTCAATATTTCCAAGTTCATTCTCCATTCCGGCTCTATTTCTGCCAAAAGAAAAGGATATAGAATAGAGACAAAACATTATTGGGAGTGGGATTGAAATCAGACCTAAACTCTTAAGCATATACTCATGAGTTGAGTTCATTCCTAGCTCAACTTCTGCCACTTTATCATTAAACACGAAGAAAATTTAGCCAAACACTTGTAACAACTTGGGATGAGTTTAGAGGAAGGAACAAGGAGACTTAGAATAAAGGAACAACCTCCTCATTGAAAAAAAAGGGTTTTGATCGAGCCACCTAAGGCATGATATTGCAAAGAGATGGTGCATAAACCCTAGTTTGCATAACGTGTTGACTCAAGAAATTAGGGCATCAAAAACCTGACATGAAATCCATTGAATCGACATAGGAATAAGGTCAAAAGGGTCACCAAACAAGTTTCCAACCTTTTAAAGCACATGAGATCCTTCAAATTAGAAACCATAAAAAAACTAGGGCACGATAGTATGGATACCACCAAAATGGGAAAACGACAGCAAACCAAAAAAAATGAATGGGAAAAGACAAAAAGCAAACAAGAAACAAAAGAAAAAACAAAACAAAAACTGAAAAAGCAAGCAAAACACAAACACAAACATGCAAAGATTCATAAGAAAGGTCTTTTGAAGTCACAAAAAACACCATAAACAAGAAATGGGAAAACAAATAAAATGGAATGGGGGCGAAAACCCACCTACCTAAAAATGCTACCAAAGAAGATGAAACTCAATTTGAATCTACTTGCAAATGCTTTCCCTCAACCAAATTGTGCTCCTCTTTCATGCTTTCTCAGCTTTGGTTCACTAAAACAACATAGGAAATAATGATAATGAGCCAATTCACCTTGATTAAGGTTTAAAATACATTTCATGTGTGTGAGGAGGTTGTAATTAATACAATTAATGTTGTTGGTTAGGTGTGGGATGGAAACAACGATGAGTACACAACATCTCCATACGTTAGAGGTAAAGTGAAAGCACAAGTGGAGTTGAAATGGAATCAATAACTTGATGAAAGCTCCACATTTCATTCTAGTTCCGGCTTTGGCCCCATAACAAGGAAAAAAAAAAACAAGGAATGGGGGTGGAATCGGAACCAAAACTGGATCTGAAACATTTTGCAAAGTTTGAGATTCAGTTATGATTCCAATTGCGATCCCACCAAAGGAAAAAACACTGACACAAGAAAACAGAAAAGGAAAAATAAAAAAGGAAATGGCACCAGAATGAAACCCATCCCAAACAAGACACAAATGGGGACAAGAACACAAGGAAAGCCAACGAGAGTGGGATTGGAACCAAAATCAGATCCATAACTTTTTTCAAAGTTCCAATTTTAATTATGTTTTTGGTTCCACTTCTACCAAGAGGAAAAGAAACCACAAGAAAACAAAAGATAGGTCAAGGGAGAAACAAACCCTAGAGTTCAAGGAAAACCAAATAGACAAAGAAAACCAAGAAAGAAAGAATGAGGTCAGGATTGGAACCAAATCTGGACTTGGAACCTTCACAAAGTTTTGAATCTAGTTTCAATTCTGGTTCCACTTCCACCAAACAAAAGGAACAAGGACTTAGGAGTAAAAAGAACAACTCCTAAGACCCAAACAAAAACACCAAGGACAAGAAAACACAAGGGGGACCCATTTTGACCAAAAATAAAAATGGGGTGGTTATGCAAGGCATAACAAGATGGAAGGGTGGGGTATTCCTAAAATATTGGATGATAAGGGTGAGTTAAATGAGTTTACAAACTGGAAGGATGAGCTAGGATATTTTCTCCCTTGGGGTAAGATGATTCTAAGTGTTACTTATTACTCCAAATTGAATCCCAACATTGATATTATGGTTGGAGTTGAAAAGAGAATGAAAACTTTTATTAAAGAGGTCAAAGCTTTAATTGATGCAATGTATAATCAACATAGTTCAAATTTATAGAAATTGTTGGATGTAAAATGGCTCACTGAGGATTAATATAACACATGGCTAGAAAAGTTTACAGATTGAGCTCATGTTATGAAAATTGATAGAAAACATGGTGAATAATGGATGGGAGAAAACAATGCATAGCCTAGAAATAGTATAGATTAGGCTTTTTTTGAAGTATTGCAAAATATTGTCTTCTCCCCAACAACAAGTTAATGAAAAAGGTGCTAACATGTATGGGTAGGCGTTCCCTCTTTTTGTTGCTCTTCTTGCTTTAGAATTTTGTTGATTGGATGTGCACGTGGAGAGAAATTTTGAATTGTGTAGAAGATAGTTTGATGTTGTTACAACAAATGAAATATTCCTTTTAGATAGAAGGTATATCTTCCTCAACAAATAGAAATGAATTTTGTCTTATATGCTTTCCCCCCTCTTCTACAAGTGCAAATATAACCGCCTAGGGATGTTTTGAAATTGAACTGAAATGAATGTCAAATATAAAATGTGACTTTAATTTTAATTTGGCCTGAACCTTCTTGCTCCCATATTTCTATAAATGGGAATTCAAGGCCAATTACACAACTCTTTTGATGGTTAAGCACTTTGAGCTCATGTCAGAACAATTTTGTAATTCAAGCACAAAGAAATAGAATAGTGTTGAGTATTAGGTATGCATTCTAGTTTGTAATGAGCATAATGGTTCTACAGTAGCAATGGCATATGAATGAAAATTGCATATTCTTTATCAAATTCTCTCGTGTATTTTTTCTCTCAAATTATGAGTAGAATCATCAAGAATATTTTATTTTTCTTCAATTGCTTTGGTTGAATGAATGGTTTTATTTATTCTTTAGTTAAAAGAACTAATTAAATAATTTAATGAGATCATAAGTTTGTGAGATGAAATTCAAGGATCAATAAGTAGTTTCTATTTTTGGATACCTCAAGTTGTGTATTGCAAAGAAATATAGAAATAGTCTATAAATGCTTATTTTCATTGCTAATTTATTATAGTTTATTGCAAATATGAGTTTGTAACCCATGGATAAAGCATTGGTATATTAATTTGGTTATCTTAGATGTATGTGAGCCTACCTATACCTAAAAAAGAACACAAATCTTAATGAAAATCTTGAACACACCTATAATTGCAGTAAAGTGGTAGGAATTACTACTCATTCCTTGCTTTAGGTAACAATTTGTTAAAGTGTCAGCCAAATACTTAAAGGATTTTATCTAATTGGAAACTTGTGGGAATATATCTATTTATCATAATGTTATTGGTAATTTGGCACAAAAGTATCAATTCAAACATTGTCAGGATCACCCTTCTAGGTTTCACAGAGCACAAAGAGTAGGGGTTAAGCCTAGTAAGCTTGTACTAGTTCATTGGCCAATCCTCACCATTATTTAACATTGAATTGTGGTGGATTCATAGATAATGATTGATATTAAGTTTGGTTCTCAAAAAAGTAGCCAACAAATTGGTGACTCTACTAGGGACATTGCTAGTCCAACGTATCTAGGTTAGATCTGGTACAGTTAGAGTCAAGTATTTTATTGTTCTTCATTGATTAGAGAGCATTTTTTTTAAATTTTCATCACATGATTCAAGCCCAATTTTAGGCGTCGAATTCTGGTTCATTCCTCCATTTTGTGTCAGGTTATGTTCAAATTCTTCTCTGAGATTACAAGTGCAACTCCAAAGTGTAATAAGTTTGTATTTCTTAGTACCTTAGGTGGCGAATTTGAAGTCTCTTGTACCAGTGCAAGATTACATTCCCCAAGAGAAAGTGAGAGGGAGAATTCTTAGAGGAAATTTGACACCATGGGGAATACCAAAAGCTACATGAAGAAGCATCCTGAGTAGAATATGGAGTATGAGATTTCAAAGGAAAAACAACCAACCTGGATAAAGAAAATTGCTAAATCAAGTAAGTCCACTCAAATTCCTACTGATGCATCTCCTACTTTAAATAATTATGTAAATAATGAAAATGTAGAGGCACCTGAAGTTGAGGTACCTAATGTAAATGAAAGAATTTTTCCCACTAAGCAAATTTTTGAGAATGAACTTGACATGTCAAGAGAAGAGGATAGGTGGGAATTCTAGGAAAAGGGGAAGAAATTCTCAGATCCTTCAACTCTTGGAGTTGGATTTGTCTTTAATGATGCTAATTTCAATCCAAGAGGTGAATTCTCTAATGAATCCTTGCACCATTCCCTTGAAGGAGAGCCAAGTGAATCTAGAGATGTCTTGGAAGATGAAGAGGATATCGAAAAAGATATGCAATCCTTAGAAGAGGAAGAGCTTAGACTTAAGGAAGAGGAAGAGCTTAGACTTAAGAAAGAGGAAGAGCTTAGACTTAAGCAAGAGGAAGAACATAGACTTAGGGAATTGAGGGAGAAACAAGAAAAAGAGTTGAAGGAGAAAGAGGATATAATTAAAGCTAGGATGCTTGAAAGAGATGCTTGAAAGAAAAAGGAAATTGATCAAGAATGCTTCTAAATCTGTTGCTAAGGTAGCTCCTAACCCTCCTAAGGTAACCATCCCAATGGGAACCTTTGTTGCAAATACTTATACCACATCAATTGCAACTACTAAAACCTCAGATCCATTTGCTGCTACTAAGCAATCACAACCTATAGATCATGGGAAGAAGCCCATTGACCAACATAAGAAAACTATCTTTAATACCAACACCAATACAGGTACAAATACCTCATCTAATAGTGCTTGCACCAAAAAGGTTAAGATTATTCCTAATCCATCAAATGCACCCCCATACCCTAAGATCTTGAGATTGTAACTAGAGAATGACATGTTACAACAAGAATTGAAGAAAACTGAAATGGAGGCTACAAATGCTAAAATGGAAAGAATGATCTATTTCCTTAAGATTTCTATACCTGATTTTGTAACTTCAAGCTCTAGACATACTAACCCTAATTCACATAAGAATAAATATGAGGGACACACTCCTAGTGGAGGTGGAGGAAATGATAAAAACAAGAATTCTTATTCTAAAGATGGTGATGGAAAGAAGAATGCAAGTGGTAGTAATGGTGGAGATGAAAAGAGAAAGGATAAGAATCAATCTGATGAATGAAAAAATGATGAGCCTAGAAATACTCATAGATACCAAGCTACCAGGAGGTTGATACAAGTGAAAGATATAAATAGTTGTGATTTACTAGAATTCTTAGTTATCCTAATCTGTTTCTTAAAGACTTCAAGCCTGCCTTAGTGAGGTTCTTTGGTAACAATGCCTTAAGTGGTGAGGACCACCTCAAAGCATTTGCTAATTCCATGGATTATTTTGAAGTATAAGTTGAGGATGTGATGATGAATCTATTTATGTAGTCACTCATTGAGGATGTCATAGAATAGTATAGAAGTTTATTTGTTGAGAGTATTGGTTCTTGGGAGGAGTTCAAGAGGCTATTCAGAGAGCATTACGATGATAAAACTGATTCAAGGTTTCTTTTAAATCAGTTTAATAATATTGTTAAAAGTTCAAATGAGGTTGTAGCTTATTTCAATGAAAGGTTTGAAAAGGCCATGAAACAGTTACCTCCTCATTTACAATTAAATGATAGTGTATTCCTAGTGAATTATTGCAATGAATTTGATGCAAAGATGAGCTATCACTTGTTGGATAAAAATCCTCAAACATTGAGAGAAGCTTTTAAGATGGAAATCCACATTGATAGTATTATTAGAGCAACTGGTAAGGTTGGGAGAAGGGATGATGTAAAAATATTAAAAAATCCAAAGAGAGAGGATAAAAAATATGGTGCTAAGGGAGGTTCACTTGAGGAAAATATTGACAATGCCGCTAGTACCATGAATGACTTAAGTTATAGACTTGCAAAGAAAAAGAAAGTTTTGTCAAATGAAAATTCCAACTATCAAAAGAATGAAAGACCTCGTTGGTTGCAAGACCATCCATATAACACAAATTGGCATAATGGGAATCCCATTCCTAACAATTAGAAGAATGCTCAAAACAAGGTTCCTTTGGATCCTTTGCAAAAAAAACTCAGTCAATTTTGTTGATGAGACCCCTTGGTGCATGGTTTGTCAGTTTCCACATTCTCCTCACCAATGTGCAGTTGCATAGTTGGTTGAAGTTGAAGTAGATGTGCCTAAAGATTATGATCAATTTCATGAGGATGATATCAAAGTAAATATGAAGGTCGCTACTTTCCCGTCTTGGGTCAGCAAGCACATTCTGGGTGTTGAGTAGATTCAGTATTCAGCATTTCCTTCAAGTTTGCTTTCAGTATTAGTTTGAAATAGTATAACTCCGCCCTATGGTAGCTACTTCCCACTCTGGGTGAGCAAGCACATTCTGGGTGTCGAGTAGTTTCATTATTCAGCATTTCATTTCAAGCTTTGCTTTCTGTAATCACTCCGTCATATGGTCGCCCCTCACTCCACCTTGGATTGGGTAGCACATACTTGACGTTGAGTTCCCTTCTGTATCTTGAGTTTACTTCCTTGCACGTTTCGGTTTATCCATCTAACCTTAACGGGTGTACTTGCTTGAATGTTGTAATTTGTTATTTGAAAAAACGAAAATTGGCTCTAGATATTTTGCCTTGTGATAATTGGAAGGCCCTTAGAATCCTCCACCGTTGTGTTATTTGTTGCCATTGGGATTTTAGTTGATAGAGCTTCAACTATGTGGCCTTTCTCGTTTCTTATTATGTAACAAATGCCTGATTTTCCTGGGTTTCCTCTTGAGGCCCCATCAATATTAAGCTTCAGCCTTCCCCTTGGTGGTGGATTCCACTTTGCCTTTGATCTTTTTAGATAAGGATCTGGTGCAAACTGAAAGAAAGGGGGAACCTTCAACAGGTTTGAAATGTCCCTTTTTCCTAGGCAGTGGTCAAGCGCAACGGTTAGTCTACCAACTGGTCCCTGTAGGCTAACAGAGTGTTCAGGAGACCCCTTCGAGGGAGATCTTTGGTTCTTTAGCAGGCCTTTTTGGTGCTTATTTCAGTACTCTTCAACTTAGTGTCCTAGTTTATTTGTGGTGTGCCTTCCGGAGGCCATTTTGGACACTTTGACCCACACTTCTATTTTTAGTAAGTCACTCGGATGTGTTGCACATACTTACTATTTATAGTAAGTCACTAGTATGGTCAGCTGGCAGAGTTTTTATATTTGGCATGGTGGCATAATTATATCCTAGAGTTATATTGGTTAATATTGGTCCTATGCATTTAATTAATAACATCAAGTAATAAAGTTAAATTAAATAATTTAACTTTGTGTTATTAAAATATATTAAAAGGGGACTTTATATTTAAAAGGATGTAAGTGATATTTAAGTGAACTTTATAATATAAAGTTAAGTGCCAATTTTAAAGGGAGACATAAGGACTTTATTAAAAGGGATTTAAATGATTTAAAAGAATACTTTATTTTATAAAGTATTGTGCCGAATTAAATAAAATATTAAAAGGAGTTATAAAGCGGGAAAAGTAAATGAAATGAAATGTAATTCAAATGCAAATTGGGCATGGAAATATAAAAGGGCAATGAAAACTCATTTTGCAATTCATTCATTCATTGTTGAAGAAGAAGAATTTCGCTAAGGGTTTTGCTAAAGACTAAAGAGTCTGAAAATCTCAAGTTTTTTGAGGACGAAAACCCTCAGGAAGAATAGCTCGGTACAAGAGTGAGATCTCCCAAGCCAGCTTGTAGACAACTTCACTCAGAGGTTGTGCTTGTGCTTCAACGAATGAGTAGGAGAGTTTCATATTCAAGAGTTTGAATCATAGTAACGAGACTCAGACTCAACTCAGACTCGGCGAGGGTGACTCGATTCGGCGACTCGGGACTCGGACTCGGCGCAGACTTGGCAAAATGAAAAAAAGTTGAAAAAACCCTAGAAATTTAGAGATTTTTAAGGAGTTAAAACTTATTTCAAGCACCCTTTATTGAATACAACACAAATAAAAGCAAATTTGATCACATGCACAAGTATACAACGATCACATAAGTATAAAGTGCACGAATTGTAGTTGCGCTGGTGAAGGAAATAGCATACTTAGATATATAAAATTAGTCAAATGTATACAAAACTCATGGAATATGAAATCCATGACATCAAATGTTCCATACAAATATGAAATATCAAAAGTAAAACAATAGCTATAAATCTATGACTCTATGGCATAGTGGAGCCAGCATCCTTCCTACGAGGGCGTCTAAGGGTCCTGGATGATGTTGCAGCTGTAGCCATAGTCTCTGTCTGTGTCTGAGTCCCCATACCACTCTCACCAACAGTAGCTATGTCTCCTCGTGCTCTAGCCTCCTCCTTAGCCATGGCTACAACCTCAACCTCTCTCTCTGCCTGGTCCACCCAATCAAGGTCCTCATCACTAAAGACTGCATCTGTAGCCTCAGTGATCCACTCAGATTGTGGATCAACCTCTAGACCGGACGGTAAGTTATCGTATCAAAAAGCTTCCTGTATCTGAGCCGAAGGTTGTAAATAACATATACCAAGTCATTCATCCTCTCCACTGTCAATCTATTGCGCTTGTTGGAGTGTATGTGCTCAAACATACTCCAATTGTGCTCACAACCAGATGAACTGCATGGCTGGCTCAATATACGAATGGCAATATTTTGCAAGATCGGTGTATCAGAACCAAACATATGCCACCACCTATCTGAGATGAGAAAAAGAAATAAAATCAATCTCATTTCAAGTTTGAAGTTCAAGTTCAACATTTAACAATAAATTATAATATAAAAAGATGAAAATTATGCCCTTAAATATATTTTTACCTGGCAGTAATGTTGTCCTATTATCTTTGCACATTTGACGTGCAAAGAAGTCTCCTTGAGCCTTAGTGAAGGCATCTATCTCCTGCACTATCTGTGTAGTAACAACGGGCAACATCCGCTCTATTGTCGAGTAGAGCCCACTAAGAACCTCTCTATCTGCACGGAAATCACGGCGGAATTGGAAGGCCAAATTTAGGAAACATGCGGCTGCATGGATGGGCCTATGAAGTTGGTTTTGCCATCTCCCATCAATGATATCCCAAATGGGACGATACTTCTCCAACTCCACCATAGACTGATCTAATGGCCTCTTTGGCCCTATCCATGCCCTCATATATGTAGCCCATTGCGGGCTTCTCCCCATTTGCAACTCATAGGAGAACTAGCAAGGGCTCAATAAACTGCAAAGTGCAAACATGTTTCACAAATAAGTGTGAACGAAAATAAACAAATAAAAGTAAGATATGATTAAAAATTAAAACATAATAAAGAATTAAATTTTACCTTCACAATCTCGTCCATTGGTGTCCAAAACCCTTGCTCATCAAAAATGCAATCAGCCACAACAATCCCTGCAGTGCTTGTAGAAAAGGATGAGGAAGACCACTCCTCACTAGTAAACATGCGCCTTAAAGCTGCCCTTGACCGAATCAAGGATTGCATCGCGGATAAATTCCCATGCAAACCTAGTGATGATCGGCACAACTCGGCCAACCCCTGTATTGTTTCCCCAAGGTTAAGCACCCATGTGTGATTGTATACAAATTTGTGCAAACGCTTTTGCTGCATCCACACATGTTTTGATCAATGGGAGCTTGCCAAGATCCTCCAACATGAGGTCAATGTAATGGGCGGCACATGGAGTCCAAAATATAGTAGGGTGCCTCTCCATCAATAATCTACCAGCAGCAACATAATTTTCTGCATTATCTGTCACCACTTGCACTACATTCTCTTCCCCCACATCAACTATCACCTCCTCTATAGCCTCACACAGGTATGTGGCGTTTTTGAATTGGGCAGAAGCATCAATGGACTTCATGAAGACGGTGTCACCTGAAAAAATAAGCAAAACCAATTATTCAATAAATTATAAAACATAAATCAGCCATATTAAATTATTATTCACTAAATCAAATTCAAATTTCAATGCATCGAGGGAAGTACAATTACCTCCGGAGGAAACTAGGAAATTCAGAGGTGTCCTATTTCTTCTATCGGTCCAACCATCAGTCATGATGGTGCAACCAATCCTCCTCCACTACACGCGCTGCTCCTCTAATTGTGCTTTCACATCTGCCACCTTTTGAGTCAAAAGTGGGCCCTTTAATTCATCTTCACTAGGGGCTTTGAACCCCGCCCCACATATGGTTATGGCATCAATCATGTTTTGCCAGAAAGGTGACCTAAAACATGTCATAAATAAATTAATAAGTTACATAAGTATTGTAAAATGAAAAGTTTTAAGTTTTTAACTTTAAATTTGAATTTGATAATGAGATACATCTAGATTCTAAAATTTAAATATAAATTTTAAAACAAATAAAAGAAAAAGAATTACCTGGCTACATGGAAGGGAATGGTGCAGTAGTACCAAAAGTTTGCAATTGTCTTTTTTGTTGTATCATGTGCGTCCTTGTTCCAATCCATGCTCTCAAGCGACGGTTGGGAACTAGGAGTAGTGCGTGGTACAAAATATGAGTCCACCCTAGATTTACGAACTCTAGGGCCAATGCTAATACTGCCACTACCACTAGTAGTAGCAGCGCCACCAACACTAGAGTAATGATAGCATGGTCGGTGTATGTAAGCACTAAGTACGGGGCACTAGCACTGGGACTGTGATGGAGGCATGGAAGAAGCATCTCCCAAATAACACCAAGTCCCTCGGTCCAACTCCAACATCCGGGCCATCCCCGCCTGCTTTTTCATTTCCTTTTTGCATTTCTGAAGTGACCAGACCAAGACTTCACTTGTGCAACCTCGAGGTGCTGCTAGTGTTTCAATCGCATCATGGATGGGTATGCGTGCAAGGTGTTATTTCAATCTATTTATGCCTCCATGATATATTGTTTTGCAGTATTTACATTTTGCTTCTCCTCTTTTCATTCTGGGAAAGATTTCAACATGTTTCCAAGCAGGGTCTTTTCTGACTGGGGTTTGAGACATTGTGAAAATAATAATATGGTTTGATTTGCAAATGAATGTGGCTGCAATAACAAGTAGGGTTTCTAAAATTATTTATGTTGCAAGTAGGGTTTGTAAAAAAAAATGCAAACTCAAAAAACAATGATTTTACAAATTACAATGAATTATTTGTTAAAAACACAAAACCACCAAATCGAACTTACCTCTTAGATTTGGCTTGAATGCAATGCAAACTCCTCCTAATCATTATGTCCCCATTTTTGGCGGTGAGCATCAGAGTTCGTAAGAGTTAGCCTATTATGCGACCCTCGTAGGCTGATAGGTTGGATAGAGGGTCATTTCGGAGCTTGGCTCAGCTTTAGATTGGCAGTGTTGATCAATTGGCTTTCGTTCGGGCTCATTCGAACGTTTCTTGCAGTAGTTGCTATTTTTAGCAGTTGTTGGCAGTCGGCGTGGGACCCCTGCTATTTTTAGCAGTATGGATTTGGCAGCGTTCAGAATCACTTCAGTGTTCGTCAGCTTCAGACGGATCAGTCATCGGATGAGTAACGTGGGAGATATTAATATTTAATTATATTAATTAAATATTAATTATTGATGGTTATAATATAAAGTTATAATATTAAATTATAACTTAAGTGATTCTATTTGAGGGGGTCGCCCAACATCAGGGAAGGGGCCATTTTGCATATTAAATTTATAATTTAATATTTGGCTGAGACTATTGAATTAATAAAAGAATTAAAAGTCAAATATTTTAAAATTCCCTATCTTTAAGGAAATCGCACTTTTGAGAAGAATATAGGCTTTGCATTGGGATTTGAGCCATTATGACATTTGTGAATTGAAAATTGATCAGTCTTCGACAGAGAACGAAAGCTGTAGGGTTTGAGTCTCGAAACATTGGAGAACGAGCCATCTCCAGTGGGAGCGATTCAGAGGATGTGAAATAACATCTGATTTATTGCCAACAGAGGAATTTCTTCACTCAGGAGAAATTACAGAGCTTCAGAGGTTATTTTATCTTCAGGGTTTTATCAGTATTTTACATCCAGAGAACTTATATCTATCAAGGCGTCTAGTTTATGGTTATTCTGGAGGCTTGAAAAGGGAGCCGTACAAATTCCTTTATTGCTGCTACAGCCGTACTTTCTTCCAGCAAAGCCGTACTTTTTGTGCATCTCGGACAGGGAGTGATCTGGGGTTTGCTTAGCAAGTCATTCAGAAGGTTTAACAAATTTGAGGCGCATATTTACTTCACATCTGGAGGTCCAGAGGATAGCCGTACTACTTATTCTTTGTTTGCTGATGACATCAGGGCTGTACTGAACAGTACTAGGCCGTACCATCTTCAAGGAGGTGTCTTCTTTGTTCTAGCCAAAACGCCTATCTCTCAGGTTGAGAATCTTCATCAAATCTTGGCGCCTAGGTATCTGGGACAGTCTACAACCAAAGAATAGAAGGAGAAGGGAATATTTCATGCAGCCGTACCAGATTTGTACTTCCAGCTGCTGCAAAAATACCAGGTTCTTTATGTTTAATAATTGCTGGTTCATTGTTGCATGTTAGCAAATCTTCACTGTAATGCTTTTTGAGGATTAATAAATTATCTGGCAACATTGTTCTCAGTGGATTTCATAAGTTACGGAGTTGAAGCATTTTATTTGAATTTATTATTATTTATTAGCAAAATCGCCTTCTTCACATTTATGCTCAAAACTCCAAAAAACGTCAAAAACATCAAAACTCAGAAAAAAAATACATATAACTATCAGATTCAGAACAGAGGGAAACTAGGGTTTCTACAGTGGTATCAGAGCTAAATCCTGCCATCCTGAGGGTTTAGCCGTCTTCTGCAGCCGGAACAGTTTGGGTCTTATCAAGTGTTATACATGCAGACGTGCTCTGATTGACGGGCAACCGAGTTTGAGCAGGCAGCCGGAAAACATGGCTGACAGAACAAATAAACCTAGAACAGAGATTCTTCATAGTAACCGAGATCAGGATGATGCAGAGGTTTTGCATGCACTTAGAGATCTTCGTGCAGGTCAACAGCGGTCAAATGGTGTATTACAGCAGTTGGCAGTTGCACTTCAGAGACTGGGTACTCCGAGGAGACCGTCACCACATCGTGACGATGACAGGAGTGTTGCAGGTTCACGGAGAACTCCTCGGACAGTGTCACGGACAGCAGATAGGCCTACTAGGCCCACCTTCACGAGACAGGAGCCCGATGAGGCTATAGCAGGTGAGAAGCATGAGGGTTTGTTCGCTGGTACTTTTAGGACAGTGAACGACGAGTGGCAGTTAGCACCACCTGAGGTCAGCGGAAGGACTACTATTGACAGAACACCACGAATCACAGAAAGAGAAGTGAGTAGCATGTTCCAGGAGTATAGCATTTTACCTCAGAAAATTAAAAAGGAACTTCCTTTCTTGAGTTACATGGATTTGCACCCGAGTCTTTGTCATAAAATAGAGTTTGCAAGAAAGGAATATCTCACTATAGCTCGTGAGTTGTTTACACCTGGAAGGGATAGAGAATCTACACATAAGGATGATACAACTCTTCGTCAGAATGATTTGGTATCTTCAAATCCCTATGAAGAATGCAGAAATTTATGTGATGAGTTTGATAGAAGTGCTGATTTAATTCAAGAAAACACTAGCACAGCTTTGGGTAATGATTTACCTATATCGTCCTTGCACGAGGTGACTCAAGAAGTATCTACTAAGGAGGCTACTTCTGATTTTTATGACAGCGATGATGAAACTTCGCGTGAGCATGAGCCAGCAGCTGTTTCACAGATGCAAAGTAACCCTATTGATGTGTCACGTGAAGAGACTCAAGAGTTGGGTACTACAGATGCAATTGGTGTTGAGAATTTATATCATGGTGAGTCTGATTTTCCGGATCAGACCTTTGAAAACCAGCTAGAGGATTCACATGTTGATATGGAATCCCGGGATCATGCGTTGGATGGGCATGTAGTTACTTTTGGAGTAGAAGCGTGTGAAGATACTGTCATACCAGCAACTTCTACCGTACCAGTTGAGCCATCCGTTGAGGTACAGAGCAGCAGTACCTTAGATGTTGAGGTGTGCATGGGTGAAAGCACACGACGCTGCTTATCATGAGGTGAGTGATGACGGATCAGCGTCATATCATAGTGCTTATTGTGAACCGGAAAACTTGTATGGGGGTCGTAAGCTTCAGAATCCTCATCATTTGGTTGGGCAACTACAAGTGAATGACAATATGATTGCCACCGCCCTTGAGCATTTTGATGTTGCTCGTCAGATGTTGACTACCTATGGTTGGAGTCCTCCTTTGACAGATGAGCACAGTGATAGTGGTTTTTCCCTTGCAGTGATACATGCACTCCGAGAAGCAATTGGTACGATGAAACAAAACTACCTAAAATACTTGCGGACAGGGATTTTCTTCTCGAGTGGGATTGCATTTGTTATGATGCATTGCAGGGAAAGGAAGAGCAGATTGATGAGCTCACTCATGCGCTTGAGGTGACTATGGACTCATTGCAGAGCACCCAATTGGCTCTTCAAGAGTCACAGTTACAGATTGAGAGGTTTACCGTGGCGTTGAGTTTAGCACAATCTTCACCATCTTTTGATATGGTTCAGTCTTCCATGGCAGCGGTTGGTGAGGAGTATACACCCATGGTTCATAGCAGTGAGGGAGATGTTGAGGATGTGGTTACATCCATCACGGTCACAGGTGCAGTTGATACAGATGCGATGAGTGCACTGGTTGAGACTTGCAGGGAGCCACGTGTTGCACCAGGTTCTCTTGAGATTAGTCCCATGATAGGTGATGCACGGCAGATCATTGATAGTTCCTGTGACATGGTTGTTGATTCACGAGAGAGTTGTGTGACAACCCTCGACACTTGTCCATCTTCACAGAAGATATTCAGAGTCACATCCAGTTGGGAGATTGGTACTTATGTTGATTTGTTCCCCTCTCCTGGAGGCAAATCAATCATTTCATCCGGTACAGTTGACTATGATCGGCAGCTGGTTGAGCCAAGTCAGGAGTACAATTCAATTTATTATTCCAGCGATTCAGAGATGGATGATTCAGATCAGTATGGAGTGATTGTGCAGTTCATGAATAATCCATTATTTGAATTTGATGGTGGTTTGATCTATGATAACCCACTCTTCGAGTTGGATGCTGATCGTACTCTTGATATTAGTTCTGGGTTGGGTGATGATCATAGTGTTTGGGATTGTTCCAGTGCATCACGATCCCAAACAAGACTCACAGAGGAGTTTAATGAGATGTACACGATGAGGAGTGCTTATAGTTTTTTCTTTGATCCACCTGTACATGATTCGTATTCGATGCGCCATTCTTGTGCACAGGGTGATTCTCTTGGTGTAATCGAGGGGAGTAATTCATTACTGTGTGCAGAGTTACCATCTTCACAAGATGGAACTAGCGGCTGCAAGTACTCGACTCAGTTGTTTGTGGGGTATTACTTGCAGGGACAGCAGTCAGTTACCCATCATGCCGATATGTATTTGACAGGGCTTGATACTTCTATGTCGCAGATTGTTCATATGGGTACATGGTTACGTGGCTTACTCATGGTGTTAGTTGGCATGATGGTCGGGTCGGCTTATCACATCCATGAGGGCTTTAGCATAGGACAGGAGAGATTCAGCAGGCCGATGCTTCTAGAAGTTATTTCCACATGACAGATGGATGAATTCGTGATTGTATTGGGATCCGTGTGGTGACAACTGGTAAATCGGTATTGGATGGTCCCGAACGGGTTACTACTTCAATTATTCTCAAAGACGCGAAGTTGGAGGCAATAGAGCCGCCAGTTAAGCACCGAGGATGATACCACGGCTGCATTCTCACCGGCTCTGGGATCCGTGGATAGCTTCTGCGCAGCTCGCTGCTGATGCTACAGGAGATAGTTCGAGACGTGTGGGACATTTCATAGTTTTTCTTTGGGGCCTTCCGAGGACTGGAGTTTCTTTGCAGTGGAGATTGCTTGGGGTCAAGCAATTTCAGGGAGGGCGGACTGTCATGTCCCCATTTTTGGCGAGTGTCAGAGTTCGTAAGAGTTAGCCTATTATGCGACCCTCGTAGGCTGATAGGTTGGATAGAGGGTCACTTCGGAGCTTGGCTCTACTTTAGATTGGCAAAGTTGTTGATCAATTGGCTTTCGTCAGCTCATTCCTGACGCTTCTTGCGTGAGTTGCTGTTTTAGCATTGCTGGCAATGGGCGGGGACTCTCGCCATTTTAGCAAGATGGATTTGGCAACAGTTCGAATCACTCTGTTCACAAATTTTCTCGTGATGGACTACCATCGGATATAATCGAGATATTAATATTTCACTCCTATATATTAATTAAATATTAATACCATTACGGTTAATATAATATAAAGTTATAATATTAAAAATTATAACTTAAGTGGACTTGGACGAGGGCCCTAACATCGAAGGGCCATTTTTGCATATTAAACTTATAATTTAATATTTGGTCGACTATTGAAATAATAAAAGAATTAAAAGTCAAATATTTTAAAATTCCCTATCTTTAAGGAAATCGCACTTTTGAGAAGAATATAGGCTTTGCATTGGGATTTGAGCCATTATGACATTTGTGAATTGAAAATTGATCAGTCTTCGACAGAGAACGAAAGCTGTAGGGTTTGAGTCTCGAAACATTGGAGAACGAGCCATCTCCAGTGGGAGCGATTCAGAGGATGTGAAATAACATCTGATTTATTGCCAACAGAGGAATTTCTTCACTCAGGAGAAATTACAGAGCTTCAGAGGTTATTTTATCTTCAGGGTTTTATCAGTATTTTACATCCAGAGAACTTATATCTATCAAGGCGTCTAGTTTATGGTTATTCTGGAGGCTTGAAAAGGGAGCCGTACAAATTCCTTTATTGCTGCTACAGCCGTACTTTCTTCCAGCAAAGCCGTACTCTTTGTGCATCTCGAACAGGGAGTGATCTGGGGTTTGCTTAGCAAGTCATTCAGAAGGTTTAACAAATTTGAGGCGCATATTTACTTCAAGACCGAGGTCCAGAGGATATCGCATTACTCTATTCATTACATTGTTTGTTGTCGACATCGTAATGTGAATGTAATACCAGTCGTACTATCTTCTGGCGGAGAGGTGCCTCTTTGTTCTTGCCAAAACGCTCATCTCTCTCGTTGAGAATCTTCATCAAATTCGGCCATTTCTAGGTGGCCCATACCGCAAACGAAGAATGTATGGTAGGCGAAATATCTAGCGCAGCGTAACGTATTTTGTACTTCCACCGCTGCAAAAATACTGTGTTCTTTATGTTTTCTAATTAATTGCCGGTTCATTATTGCATGTTAGCAAATCTTCATCAGAATAAGCTTTTGAGGATTACTAAATTATCTGGCAACATTGTTCTCAGTAGATTTCATAAGTCACGGAGTTGAAATATTTTATTTGAATTTATTATTATTTATTAGCAAATTCGCATTCTTCACATTTATGCTCAAAACCCAAACAAACGTCAAAAAATCAAAAACCTTCAGAAAAACCTAAAAATAGTCAGATACAAAGAAATCGGGGAAACTAGGGTTTCTAAGACAATCACCGGGTAATGAGCCTCAATGCACCTCCTTTGCCGGTATGAAGCTCCCTCTGCTGATATATGACCTCGATTCGTCTTCACCGCCTTGCCGGGTTGCCCTTCTCCTTCTATTTTTCTTCAACTCTTCCTTTCCAAATGAATGAAACAGGTTGCTTTTAGGGTTGGGGAGATATTGATAAGAATCAAAAAAAAAAAAAATTTAAAACCCTTTGTTTTGGCCAAGTTTTTGGCTTGCTGCCGCTGGCCGCGTCCAGGGATCGGGACTCACCTGGACGCGGTGCGTCCAGCGAGTCCGGCCTGGACTCGGCTGGACACGGCCGCGTCCGCGCCCGCGCTCCCAGGACTCGACCAGGGGTGAGTCCTGGCGAGTCCAAGTGAGTCTTGTAACTATGGTTTGAATGATATATCAGAATATTGCAAATATATTGATCATTATTTTTAGAGAAAAGAGAACTATAGGAGAACTTCAATAATCAGGTGGTTGCCGAGCAAGGGTTTGAAACATTCATACTGCATATGGTAAATATTGAATGCAATTGCCAGGCGTAGGGAATGAACAGGTTCTTGTTTGCTGGGCAAATTCTTTCTTTATATTGCTGGTCTGGCATGAGCATTCTAATCCCAGGCGTGAACTTTCAAGTGCGTTTGCTGTGATCAACTTCAGACTCGTACCTGTTCATAATTCTTGGAAATATTCATCTACAGCAACTGTTATATGTATCAGACATTAGATGTGCTGCTGTTCTATCATTCTGAACCATTTCTGAGCAAGCTCTACCTCTCTCAGACCAAGGCAAGCGTACTTTCTAGGTTGGGTTATATTTGCATTGTTCTACATGAAAGGTCACTTGCTGTTATAGTGAAATCTGCTCTATTTTGAGGCTAAAATATTGTTGTTATTCAATCTGAGTGATCTGTATATGAATATCAGTTATTTTGTGAATGGTCCTTCACTTTTAATGTGATATCTGTCATAGTCTGAGTCCTTTATGGTGCTGTTGTTGAATCTGAGCATTTTGTATGTACAAATCAGACTTTGTAATGCACAGAACATTTTGGTTTAAGGCTGTAGTATAAATTCTGTTATTATCACATTATATGACAGTCATGCAAGTTGAAAATTGATATATAATTTGATTTTAGAATCAGTTTATGCTCTCTATTCATATACCATCTCAGTATTTGTCAAGGAGTGAAATTATGTTTGACAAAATGTCCTATGTGACAAACTGAAAACTAATCGAGCAAAATCGATATAGAGATTGTCCATTTGGGGTGGGACATTACAAGGTTCCAATTCTTCATTAGCTCATCATCCCATACTGTGAATTTTGTTTTCCTTTGCAATTTTATATGTGAATTCAGCCATTATGAAATGTTTCTTTTTATATCCGATGATAATTCACTTGCTGACTTTGAATTATCTTGAAAAATTCGTCTGTTCCTTTCTTTCCATATGTTCCATATCGTTATAGATGGTGCTGCCAACCATATTTGCCCCCAGAATGCTTCTTTCTTGAGCTTTGGCCAACTTAGGAAAAAATCCCATATTTTATTGCTTCTTGGTGTGGCCCAGTTTTGATTTTCTAAAAGCCAGTCCAATTGATTTGCCACCAGAATGCTTCTTTCTTGAGCTTTGGCCAACTTAGGAAAAAATCCCATAGTTTAGTAGTAAGTGCTCTGCATTTTCATCACTTTCTTTACACATGATGCACCAGCTGGGTCCTTCCATTCCAATTGACTTCAGTTTGTCACCTGTTAGTATCCTTCCATGTAATGCCGTCCATGTGAAGGCATCTGCCTTCAGTAGTATCCATATGATGGTTAAGGCAACCGCCTTTACTCAGCAAACTCACCAACAGTTACACCCACGCACAACAGCCCCTCTTATCAGCAATAGTCATCAGACTTGAAGTTGGCGCTTGAGTTTCAAACCTTCCTACATGCCCAGCAACAGTTCATGCCTCTGTTGCAGCAATAAATGGCTTCCAGATGAGCCACACTGAGATTTAATGAGGTCTTACACCCTCTTACAACCCCACGACCCTCCTATCTAATCTCACGACCAACAACTATGTGATTTCCCAAACATGCCAGATTGTGTATGTGCCCAGTTTTATAGATTATGAGCAGAAATAAAACCTTAAATCCAACGCCAGTTTGAAATGTATCGCGACTTCTCAGTAACAACCATTCAACACTAGACAATAATAAATATATTTAGGAACTCTATTCAATCTCGGCGTCCTTGCCTTGCCTGGCAACTCCACGCTTGCAATTACTTTGATGATTCTTTGGAAACCCCCGTAAATACCTTGCTTTGACAATGATGGTTAATATACTCGCAATCTCCTGATAAATCATTCACAACCCTGATTATTGAAGTCTTCCTGAAAATTCCAAACAATCTCTTAAAGCACAATGCTCAACCCCTGAAATGGAGTTATCCGCAAGTAGGCTTGCGAGATCTTTCACTCTCGTACTGTGTTGTTCCTCATGAGGATTTTTCATCCTCGATGAAGCTTGAGATTTACCAACTCTCCATTCTACCTGCAAACCCTTACAATTTTCTTCTTCCAAGATGAATGTTGCAAATTTGCTCACAAATGGCATTTTATAGAGATTTGGGCTCTCAATATTTGACATAATTCGACATGCAAGGCCCTTGTTTCATGCATGCATGATTTAAAACATTTCATCTCGGTTTCGATGAGCTATAACACTAAGGTGCTTTATAAATATTTGAAATAATATTTAGCAACCTTTGTTTACTCGGACTTTGGCAATTTTAACTTTATTGAATTTTTTAATGTTTTTGCCTTCCTCTTTATTTTCTCTCTCCTCTTAATTTTTTTCTCTCCTCCGTCTCTTTGTTTCTCTCTCCTCTGTCTCCTTTATCTTCTCTCTCCTCTGTCTCTTTTTTTCTCTCCTTTGTCTCCTTTTTCTTCTCTCCTTCGTCTCTTTTTCTCTCCTTTCTCCTTTTTCTTCTCTCCGTCTCTTTTTTCTCTCTCCTCCATCTCCTTTTTCTTCTTTCCTCCATCTCTTTTTTCTCTCTCCTCTGTCTCCTTTTTCTTGTCTTTATTGTTAATTTCTCTCTTCGTTAATTTTTTTTAATTCTACTTTTTTTTTTTCATTTTTTTGGCTCCGACACAATTTCTTCACCTCGTACTTGTGGACTGGCATATCGTTCAGTTTTGATACTCTTTCTTTGTACTCTCCGTACTCAACCAGAAATGTTTGGTTGGACGTGCCCTTCTCCTCTTCACCTTCTTTGTACTCGTCGTACTCTACTGAAGATATTTGGCTAGACGTGCCCTTCTTCTCTTCTTCCTGGGTTTCTCCGATTTGTAGCATGTTACACTCTTGGTGGAACACCTCATAGTCTTCCATTTGCCAATGAAATAGGCCAATAGTGAACTGGTCTCATCCTTCGAGCAAATTTTAAGTTCGAGTAAACCCACGGCATTCGGTTCCATCATCTTGCTTTCTTTATCAACATCCGATTCTGATCCGGAGGAAGCGAGTTCTTCACTCACAACCTGGTTCTTCAAATCAATGGTGTACTTCTTTGCGTGGCTCTTGATCGAGAGTGTGTTCCTCTTCCAATTATTTTTCGTCTTGGTAGCAATCAGCCACCCTCGTCTTTGCAATGCATCGTACGCCTTCTTGTCAAGTGGGATGACGACGAAGTTCAATAGGAACTGTTGCGTGCCGATCAAGACTTTCTGTGTCATTAAGGTATTGAGAGGTTTGATGCCATGCTCGTCTGCCCCTACCAGGTGGAATGTTGGGTGCCAGAGAGTTGTCTTTCCCAAACACTTCCATGTTTCCTGTGATGTTGTGACCTTTTCACACATCACCCCATTCAAAATGGGGACCCCCTAGTTTTTGCTCCGTTCCTCGTCTTTTGGCTTTGGTTTTGTCTCTCCCTCTCTTTCTGCTGTCTGTCCTTTCCGGGGATGTCTCCGCCATTGAGTTTAAACGTGAGTTTGGCCAAGTCTGAAAATTAGGGTTTTTGAGCTTCCTTGCCAATTTGAGGTCAAATGAAGTGAGTAAATTGAGATTTGAGACTAACATTGATGTCAGTGTGCTTCCAGCAAGCTTCCACTAAAATTTCATCTGATTTTGGCTACTTACTATTTTTAGTAAGTGTGCAATTACAGGCAATCCGTCAACATTTTTGAAATTTCGACAGTCATGTTGCATTCAGAACACACCAAGCTGCTCGCGTGCGAAATTTGAGCTGAAACAGAGGACTTACTATTTTTAGGTCGCGTCCGTAGGCGACTTCCCAACACTTGAGAATCATGAGCTGATCGCTATGCAGCGAAGCGAAGACAAAGCGAAGGTTATTTAATATGCATCTTGGAGACAAATTAGGGTTTCGGCTTTGGGACCGAAAAGAGGGTAAAAGTCAAATTTTTCGAGCCGGTGTAAACCACGGCGATTAGCATCCGCCGGGCTTTTTGCTGGTAAAATTTGAAATCCAAGCGGGCACTTACTGGTTATAGTAAAGTCATTTGAAATAGGCTAAAAGCAATCCAGTTGCATCTTGTAGATAATGTGGTAGTCCGTGGTGAACCGCCATTCAAATTTCAAGTCAATGGGGCGATGGAGCTACTCAGTAGTGATTTACACTAATTTATAGCAATCACCTTGAGCCCGGGCTAAAATAGCGGGCCAACTAAAATAGTAGTGTTAACGGGTTGATGGCTGTGAGGATCCAGTTCAAAATTTCAAGTCATTACGAGCTTGAGTGATATGAAAATCAGAGACTTACTATAAATAGCAGGACGTTGTGAAATTGGCGGAAGTCGGGAAAAATGGCTAAGGCATGATTTTCATCCTGCAGCACCCTTGAAATGCGCCCAAAGAAGAAGAAGCTGGCAGTGGCTGAGAAAATTTCCAAGTCTGGAGTTTATCCTGTTGGACATGTAAAATGCGCCCAAGGAAGAACAAGGTGTTAGAAAATTTCTAAGTTAGAAGTGTTGATCTCATCCTGCAGCTACCTCCATCTTAGCGACCTGCATTGTTTTGTGTGAGCAGTTAAATTGCATAAGAAATAATTCAAAACCGGAGATAATAACAGTGATTACCGGGAAAACCACCCTCCTCTTGAGGGAGAAAAAACCGGCAACAAAGATCTCTACATATTTGATATATCGGTGGCAACCACATATTACAGTGAGGTCTAACACAAGACCAATATCTAGCGCGACAATATGTAAAATAGATATGATCTTGAGTCATTTTTGACAATATCCGAATTGACTGACAACAATTCTACTGATAATATGCACAAGCACTAATGGTTCTCAGCCTGTTAAATATGAATTCACATTATCATAATGCTTCGCACCTGAACTTCACCCTTGCGTACTTGACAGAGTTGCTCTTGACACAGATATGATATGGCAGAGTTCGCAATTTACACAGATCCAATATGGCAGAGTTCGCAATTACTGATCTATTCGCTCTTTATGATCGCACTTTATCATTTAGATATGTTCGCACTTTATGATGCAAAACTGATGAGAATAACCGAACTCCAGATCGATTATACATTTGCACTTGATCAGATTCGCACTTGATCAGATCCGCACATGATCATATAATATATTCACACTTAATCAGATTCGCACTTGATCAGATTTGCACTTGATCAGATCCGCACTTGATCAGATTCGCACTCGTGTAAATAACCGAACTGGAAAAAAATCCATGAATGCAATGGACGAATCACAGTGAATATATACAAATGAATGGGAGAGACACGTCCCTTCAAAACCTTCATGTCGGCCTCCATGAAATCGCGTATCTGCTTAATTGAAGTCGGCCTTGATAAATGTTATATGTCGGCCTGAATGAATGTTTACACCTCTTCACAAGAGGTCGGCCATCTTTAAGAAATCGTATCCCAAGGAGATGAAGTCGGCTCCAAATAATAAACACATATTAAATGTTTTCTAATAACAGATCAAGATGAATTCGTATCTTCTCATGTCGGCCATACAATGTGAAGATAAACAATAACAATAAATGTAAATTGAATAGCCAACGGCTATCATTCAAGCTGAGCTGGAAGGAGCTACTGAAGCTGCTAACACATTAACACCCTCAAGCCAAGCATGAAAAATTCTAAGTATAAGACTTCATCCTACACCACTAGCAAAATGCGCCCAAAGAAAAATAAGAAGATAAAAAAATTCTAAGTGTTGAAGTTATCCTCCTCACCCATCAAAATGCGCCCATGCAGCAAATGGTCAAAGAAGTCAACAGTTTTCATCCTTCATGAGGTGCAAAATGCGCCCAAATCAAGGCATATGAGGACAAAAATAAGAAAAGGTCAAAGAGTCAACAAAGTTTATCCTTCACCATAGGCAAAATGCGCCCACTTCCAGCTAGTGGCATGCAAAATAAATTCTAAGTGTCAAAGCTTCATCCACCTCCATAGGTGAAATGCGCCCAAACATGCTGAGAAGATGACAAAAAGTTGACTTTCTCTTCCCCCCTTTGAATGCGCCCAAATAGAGGCATGTGAAGACAAAAGGTAAGAAGCTCAAGGGTCATCTTTCATATCATGCAAAATGCGCCTATTTTTGAGAAGTCACAAGTCAAAGCAAGGACGTTGAAAATTTTTATTCCTCCAATCTTGCTATATGCGCCTATGTTTGATAAATCAAGAAGCCAAGGCTAGGCGTTAGAGATGTGTTATTCTCCTCTACATGTGATATGCGCCCAAGTAAAATACAAGGTGGTGAAAACAAAGTTGATCCTAGGCGTTGGAAGTGGAGATGAAATATTGCCAAGGCGTGGAAAATGAAATATTGCTAGGCATGGTGAAGTTGAATATTCACCTTCAAGTATGAAGTGCGCCTAAGATTTAAATGGAGAATAATGCCAGGTGATAAAATAATATGCTAGGCGTTGGAAATTGCCAGGTGAGGAATAAAATATAGAAGGCGTTGGAATTTAAATCTTCCACGATGTGCTTTCAAGAAAAATTTCTAAGTGAGTTGAAACATAAAAAAATTTCTCACCACAGGAGGATGAAATAAAATTTTCTAAGGCAAAATTTTCAAAAGTGCTGAGTGATTCAAAAATTTTCTAAGGTAAAAAATGTTCATCCTTAGGAAAAATGCCTAGGTCTGGCAAAGTGATGAAATTTCTTAAGCCATGAATGGACTGCCAGTGAAGAAGTCCGATGATGCCAGCTGCACAAGGTCAACAAAAATATTTCTCAAGTCAGAGCAACAGGATTTTCACAGATATGAAGAACGGAATCAAATTTGTAAAAAAATTCTTTTTTTCCAAGGTGCAAAATTCAAGAAAATTAAATGAACCTGTTCGTTGTGCACCCATGAGTTCGACGCGTTCTGAAGGAAATTTTCTTCTGGGTATTGAAGATTATCGATGAGGAGTTGATTTTAAAGTCTTCCATGCTTCGCTGCAGCCTTCAGGATGAAGACTTTGATGGGCATTGGATTAATGAGTTTTCCTAAAGGAAATTTGAAAATTTTCTAAGGCAAAATGAAGAAAATGTGTTTTCAAGGTGAAATACTCCAGACGATGAATTTGAAAGGAACTGCCTAGGTGAATTTGCTCAAGCTCTTCGTGAAGATAATTTTCCTGAGCCAGAGATGAATGAGATCAAAATTGCGAACACCTCAGCTGGAAAAGTAAAGGGGAATACAGTTGAAGTCAAGATGTTGGAAAATCATGAAGAAAGCAAAGTTGTGCTAGAGGAAAACGATGAACTCTTGGAAGTTAAAGCGCGAAAATCCTGGTAAGTAAGTTGAATTTATATTATGAAATGTTCTAATACCCTTCTCCTTGCTTGTTTTGCAGGAGGAACGTCGAGACCAAGCGGTGATGATTTAAAGTGATGAAGAAAACAATCCAAGATGACATTTCGGCCTCGAAGGAAGAAAAGTTGCGAAAAATGGCTAAGTGTTGAGACTTAGTATAACTCAAGTGACAAAGAAGAAGTTGAAGAACAACGTCAAGAAGAAGATCGAGAACAGTGTGAACGCGTCTACAAACGGGAATCTTCTAGAAGGATGGTGGCCATTAATTGCTCATTTATTGCCCCACTTTCCATTATGGCGGTTTTTAGGGCGAATCTTGTTTAGGGCTGAGGTGGCACAATCTGGGCCATCCAGCCGATTGTAATCTGAGCCGTCCGTTGGACTTGGCCAACTATAAAAGGGGGAGTCCCCCTCATTTGTATCTCATTAGAAATTAGAATTAGATCAGAGTTAGGATAGCAGAGAAGGAGTAGAGAGCAATTAGATAGTTGATAGTATATTTTAGATTGAAAAGGAAGGAAAGTCTTCCCATTGAATACTTTGTAAGAAGTTGTCATGAATGCTTTCATAATAAAAGAATTTTCATTGATGGTGATTTCTTCTTTGTTATGAGTAGTTGTTGAGGCTTCTTCGTCCTTCCAATTCACATAGCTTAAAGTAAAGTAGATTTCATTTCAGCATGCACTTAGTAGTGGAATGTGGTGCTCGATTTGAAAAGACTCGCTTGTCCATACCACTAGCGCCTTCGCACGGTGGGTTCGCCTTTGCGCGGTCAACTGGAACTTTGTGAAACTTAACTTCGATTATGGTTTATATGTTGGCATGCGTCGTTGTGATGGTGTCTTCATGCTAGATCGTGATCTGAACATCTTGAGTCATTCCTTTGAAGATTGCACCAGTTTCGCGGAAGCTGTCCGAAGTGAGGCAAAATGGAGCTTGGTTGAAGTCTGTGAGAATTGATCACCGTGTCCCACGCTTTAGAATAGACTAGAACATTCTTATCCCTACACTCATTTTAAATTCAGTTCATTTCTGGTTAGAGTTAGGAAATTTGCGCTCACTTGCCCAATCATTCGGAATTGTACGAGTCTCTTAGTCCGTTGTTCACAATAACTCGTCGAATCAATTGTGTAAGTCCCCTTTGAAATACCATCAAAAAATCACATCAATCCAACCGGTGACTATTCCTCGTGATTTAAGGAACCTTTGGAGTTAAAATGTATGATCTATCTCGCATCTTAGCATACGTGAGACTTTGTTCAAGAGAGGATAGGGTATCCGCTGGGAAACTTTATTCCGCGGTTGGTGTAGTCGCGAAAACCACGCCAACAAAGAGACGCTTTCCCCAGAGCTCCACACGATGGTGTCAGAGAGTTTCCTCCCCATGATTTCCATCTATATGACTGTCGGCTTCCTCCTGACGTTTACTGTGAGTAGCATCGAGTCTGTGGCCTCTCTTGCCAGTTTTATCGTACTCTCAGTCGCACCCTTCTAGAGGTTGTCTTCGATGACGTTCGTGAGTGCTACTCTCAGTTGAGGCATTGTTTGCAGAAGGTCTATTACCTTAATTGGTATAGTTGTGTGAAGCACCTGCTGTACAATGTTTTTCTCAGACTCCGACTGCAACGACATACCCACTGCCTTTGGGTTTTTTTGTTCTTTTGCCATTGCCTCTTCCACTTCTGCCCTAGCCTCTCAGAGTCTTTCTTTCTTCGTACGAGGGTCTAGATAAGTGGCCATCTTTGCCTGCGCCCTTGTAATCACCAGGACCTCCTCGTCGGCTACTTCCAACATATTGATGCCTTTTTGTTTTGGGAAATTGGTGTCTTCTTGATCGCCAAGACCACACCATTTGCATAGCCTTCCCCCGACACCTTGACCACTCTGGCAATCCCTACAAAGTGACCCCATTTGTTACATTTTCGGCATTGGATCATGGGTCTACCTTTGTTGTCGTACTGGATTTTGCTTCTTGGTGTACTATTATTACTTCTTCGATTATTGCTGTAGCTACCAAGGGATGCATTGTTTTGAGGTTTCGACAGTGTGGTCGGAGGGGTTGACTGTTCCCCTTGTGCAAAAAACACTTGCAAACTCCCTGTTTTTAGGTTGTATGGGCACTCCTTGATGGAGTGTCCCATAACTTGGCAGATGTCACAAAACATTTTCTTTGGACAGTTTGCCTTTGTGTGACCTGTTTTGCATTTGATACACCACAGTTCGTTCGTCTCCTTCAACCCTTCTTTGTCGGCTTTCAGTTCCTTCATCATTCTTAGCATATCCCGACGGAGAGCTTGTACGGTTTTTGACTCATCTTCGCTCTCCCCCGTACTTTCATCGTCCTCTTTCTTTTTCCTTCACAAAGATGTCTTGTTTTCGCTCTTGATGTCCATTGCATGGTTATATGCTTCAGTGTACGAGGATGGAGGTACCACCTTCATTTTCTTCCAGAGGAAGGGAGGTAGTCCTTCAATGAACCACCTCTTTTTCAGACCATTCGCTGGTTGTGCCTCCAATTTCCCCTACAAGTCTTTCAGTCTCTGGCTACAAGTATGCACACTCTCGTGCTTCCCTGGCTTGGTATTATAGATCTCCGCTACAATCTCATTGTCATCCCTCAGGAGTTTGAACTCATCTTGGAATGCTTGCT
Organism: Sequoia sempervirens; assembly: GCA_007258455.2. NCBI lineage: Eukaryota > Viridiplantae > Streptophyta > Pinopsida > Cupressales > Cupressaceae > Sequoia > Sequoia sempervirens. The sequence continues at coordinate 33,775 of VDFB02085651.1, forward strand.
TGAGTAATCTCCATGATGCTTTGTGTACCTAGTCCAATTCTGTGTACCAATCGATGGCGTTGTCTCTTAGTGTTGCTGGAAATGCTTTCAGCCAATAGTCCGGATCATGCTGTTCGTTGGCTACCCAAATCGTTTTGCATGTTTTGCAATGCCGTACTGGATCTTCTGAACCGTTCCTTGTAAATTTCGGCAGTTTCTGCCTCTCGGTTGGCGGAGTCACCATCCTTCCCTGATGACCTCCTTGTGTGTTGGACTTGACTGGACTGGTTCTCCTGCTACGTCCCAGTGCGTCACTTGCACTCTTGGCCACATATGAGTCTCTTCCATGTCTTCTGTTAGCGTCCTCGACACCTCTAGTCTCCTGGGGTTCATTCCGGTACTCCCTCTGCCCTGGGGTCTTAGGCTCAAATCTTCCAGTCCTTAGCCCTTTGTCGTCGTGTGATATGGACAACTCCCGAATGCGTTGGATACTATTGTTGAAATCTCAACTTAATTCATTTTCATTGTCATAAATTCTGTATCTTTCTCCGTACGATGCACTGAAAGGTCCTTCGCTCCTTTCCTTGACCAGACTTTGGTGCGCTCTTATGATAGATCGGTCAATTCCATCAAGGTTCTGGTGTGCTCTTGTAATGGATTTATTTATTTCAGTTATATCTTCATGGATTTCTTTGTCAAGTTCCTTTAGCCTTTGTCGTCTATTTTCTTGCTCGTCACCTGAGTGATCGCCAAATATTCTCTTCCTAAGTTTCTTGCCCGATTGGTACTCGGTTCTTGTCTTTGTTAGGCTATACGGGCATTAAAGGTTGTTCACACGATCATTGGTTGTCGGGAGTACGCTTTTAGCTGGTATCCCATTCTTCCTCTTCCTACTTGGTTCTCTCCTCGTACCACTGCAATATTTGTTGCCTTAGGCGCTCTTGGTCACTCTCCACTAGGAGATCTTGCAAGATAATGAAGTGGCAGGCCAACAATCTTGGCAGACATTTGAGGAGATGGTCGACCTCGTCGTTCACTTGTAGCCTGTCCCAGATGACTACCTGAGGTATCTCTCGCCTAAGAGCTTCCCTTCTTACGTGGTCTCTTAGTGATATATCCCACAGATTCACCAAATCTTGTGTCAAATCGTCTTCCCTTTCTTCATTAGTTTGCACAGGCTCTTCCGCCGGTCGACCCATTATGCTGCCATCTTACCGTCAGGTGATTTCCCTAGGTACTTTAGGAAGGGGTAACTAAATGTTTACTCTATGGAATGAATTCCTAACATATGCTAGAGTAAAACAAGAGTAACTTACAAAACATAACACGAATAGGAAAAAATGCATGAAATCATCAAAGTTATGTTCCTATTTATCAAACATATGCCAATACAAGTATATTGTGAACAATCATAGCAACGGTCCATGTTTTTTGACTACATGACTCAAGTACATATAGTATGGGGGTGGTGGTTGAGAAACCGACCGTCGCATCCCTTCGCTACAACTAATTAGTTCGTTAAGAACTTAATTCCCGAGACAACCAACTAACATGACAAGTACATAGTGCCGTACCCCCAAAATTAAAATTTTGTTTTCAAGCACTTATACATTTTGAAGAAAATGAGTAAAAGTCTTGTTAAAATTCGTCAAAAAGGTCAAAATTTGGTTTGTAGCCGTCTTGTATGAGGTAGGAAATCTCAAAAATTTCCAAAAATCGACGATCCGGGTCCTGCGCTCTCTAAAATTTTAACCTACAAAACCCAAATCTCAAATTTTCATCCCTAAATTTTAGGAAAACTGCTATTTTTAGAAATTTTCTAAATTTAGTAACTTTTTCTGGGTTTTTCTGGGTTTCTTTGGAAATAGATACTGGCAAAACTTTCTAAAAATAGAAAGTTTATAAAAATAGAAAGTTGGTCTGTCGGGGTCCAAACTGATTTTGATTGGCTCAAAATACGCCCATATCAGGTTGGTGCAGTCAGAATCTCAAAATAATTAGTTTTGCCCTAGTGGGTCTATTCTGCTTTTTTAGAAGCATACCAGGAGCTCCGAGGTCATTAATGGAGGTCACTCAGCTGCCAGGTGTCAGATTCAACGTTCAAAGCATTCGACAGAAGGCAAGTTGGTGGACGAGCTCTAAGAACGAAGAAGTTGAAAAATGATGAAATTTTCTAACACTGGCAAGTTTGGGCGCCCCAGGTAAAGAAAGGTGCCCATCTTTTTAGGGCACCAAAATTGAAATTATTTGAGATCTTCTAATCAAAGTTGCTTAGTTCTTTGTCAGCTCCGCAACGAGTCCGACAGTGCAGTCAACGGATCATTTAGTCACCCAGAATTCGAGATCAAACGGAGCAGTTTCAAACAGAAGACAGTAAAAATTATGAAAATATCGGAAAATTTTCTAAGTCTGGAAGTTTTCAGAGCCCCAGGTGCCCAAGGGCACCCAGTCTTTTGGAAGGGAAAATCCAACAGTAAGGGTTCGCAATTGTGCTCAATCTCTCCAGAATTCAGGCAGCTTCGCAACGGGTGTCTTCGTCAGAGCATCTGACTCGTCACTCTTCGGAAAATCCAAATCGAGGTGACAGTATAGAATGAAGGTTTGAATTTGAAGATAAAATCTAATGAAAAATATTCTAAGTCTGGAGCAAATGGGCGCCCCTAGAAGGGAAAGGCACTGATGATTTCAAAGGCCCAAACGAATGATTTTGCCAGTGAAGCCTCCAAGATGACTTCCTCAGAACTGGTCAGGCTTTCCAACGAGACCTTCAGCACGTCAATCCGAGATGGCAGTCGTCAGATGCAAAAGGCTGAACAGAGGGTTTAATGAGAGTGAAATTTTGAAATTCAAAAGCAAAGGTGAAAACACTGAGAAATTGGCTAACTCTGGTGAAGTTGGGCGCCCCAGCTTGCTAGGGGCGCCCAAGCTTTTGAAGGCCTGAATTCAACTTTTTGGCAAAGAGATCCCCAGAAGACCCCTCCTCATATCTCGTCAGCTTCGCGATGAGCACAATAGGAAAATAATCTGACGCCCGGAGCTCCAGATTCAACGAGATCATCTGTAGAAGAGGAGTCAATGAAGAAACTTGAAAATCATAAAAATGGCTAACACTGTGAAAGTTCGGAGCCCCTGGAGGAAATGGGCTCCCATGAATTTGAAGGTCAAAACGAAGTTTTCCGTCAAAGGCGCCTCTAGAACAATCTTCTCAAAAACAGTCAGGCTACGCGATGAATCATCCAGCTCGTTCATTGGATCAATCTGGAAGCCGGAGATCGAGGTCAAAGTAAGGGGTCAAAATGGTCAAAAGTTGAAAAAAACTCAAAAAATGACTAACACTGGGTAAAGTAGGCGCCCCTGGCCAAGAAGGGCGCCCAACTTACAATGCCTTAGTGAAATTTTCAAAGTTTTCAAAAGATTCAAAATGGAAAGGGAAAGATGAATGTCTAAATTCATTGAACAAGTTGTGTTTAGGGTTTGAAGATTAAAGCAAAAGAAAGCAAATCTATTTCAAGCCCTAAATCTATTTAAGACATCTCTTCCTTTCAGTTTTCATCATCTTTGTAGGTGGCTTCCAAAGAAGAAAAGTGGAGCAGCAACTTTGAGGTTTTATTTCAAGATTCAAGAGCTCAAGGTTGCTGATTTTCATGAATAATTTTCAGACCAGCAACATAAGACCTTGCTTTTTTATGCTTTTTCATTTAGAAGATCAAATGTTTGAAGGAGAAGGTCAAATATTTTTAATTTTTAGCCATCTGGGTTTCTTCATCTCATTCTTCTGAAGAATTTTTGGAGAAATTCATCAAGTTGCAGCAGCCGCTTTTTCCTTGCATGTCAGTGAAATCTTCAGGGTTTCCAATTTTTGATCATCTGGCTCCTCTTGAAACAGTCTTCTGGAGAAAACCCATATCACAGCTTTTTCAAGAAAAATTCAAATTTTAGGGTTGGCTGCTTTTTCGATCAACCATTAGTGTTTTTCAAATCTAATCAACTGGGTTAATTTCTAATTGTATTCTGAACAAAACCCAAGTGCCAGCTTTTTCGGTGAAAAATTGAAGAAATTAGGGTTTGCTGCTTTTTCAGTCAAAATTCAAGATTTTAAAAAATGGACGATCTGGGTTGTATTGCAACGAAATTCTGAGCAAAACCCATATCTCAGAAAAATTTCCAAAAAATTTGTCCGTTTGAGACTAAAAAACCAGCATTCTAAAAATAGAAAGTTGCTCAAAGCTTGTCTGAACATAGGCAAGTTTACAGTCATTCTTCAAGGTTTACAATATGGAGTACACTCCCCTCGAGTTTTAGACCAAATCAGCACTATGTCAAAACTTCATCATCTCAGCTGAAGAACACAAGGAGGTGTGATATGAGAAAAATGAAAGGTATCAAAAAAGAGTTGTGCAATACTCTTCTGTTGGAAATCAAGAGAAGTGTCAGAAGCATAAAGTTGCAGAGCCGCCAAGTTATCAATTAGTGAGTCATCTTTTCGAGTAGCGATGTTTTTCAAGAACATAACTCATAAAGCAGCCAAAGAAGTGAAGGATTCTCTAAGTTTGATCACAGAAGGCGAGGAGATCTTGGAGAATCAAAATATTGCCTTAGACAGTATCAATGCACCTGACTGGGACCCAGTTTCTTGCTTTTTAGCGGATATGATTGAATTTTAAAGTGGCTTTCATCTAGAAGCTTTCTTTCCGTTTTCTTTCTATTCTTGGAACGATTCTTATCCATTCTTTGAAGAAGAGAAAGAAGATAAGTGTAATAGTTGGCGTTTCCTGCTTTTCCCGCTTTCTTAGGTGTTAGATGTTATCTTCTTTCTAGATTTAGAAATAAAGCTTGCTTGCTGAGCAAGCCCTAGATTGTGAAAGCAAGGAGATTTTAGGGTTCCCTACTCCTCCGCTTACCTATAAATAAGAGCCTTTGCTCATTAGTTTTCTTTAATCTGCTATTGCATAACAAAACTGAGCCCCAGACAGCAAGTTGTTATTCATCTTCACCAATTGTGTTGTGATAGCAAATTGTTGAGCCTCTTTAGCCAAATGTTATTAGTGTGATTGTCGCTTATTGTGTAAGAATAAGATTGCAGCTCCTTTAGCTGCAATTCTCTTTATTCCAAGCATGTTAGAAGTGAGTTTTGTTCCAAAAGTTCGAGTAATAAAATCATGAGCCTCCTTTGCCTTGATATAAAATCTCAAACTTCCGTTATTTGTGTTTTACTTATATGATCTTGATTCCAACTTACAGTGAAGTGTGTAGGTGTTTGTTGAGAGAGATTATTGAAGTATTTTGTCAGAAAATCTACCTTGTTCATTTCTAGTTTCTCTTGCTTTGCTTATTACTTGAGAAGTTAGAAACGTCTTTAGTTTAAGCAATGAGTCAAGCCCTTAAATCAGAAAATCCTGTTCTACTTCGCTTGTGTTTCTTTATAAACCTTGTGTCGAAGTTTAATTCAAAAAGATAGGCGGCAACTTAGTTTTAGTTTACTTTCTTGAATACCACGCCAGAAGAGGGATCTTCCCTCCTAATTTGAAGAGTAGTTTATCCGCATAGCTGTCCGCTTCAACACGATTCCGTGAGGTGCTAATTTAAACACTCAACACATAGAAAATATTAGCATTAACTAAAGTCTTATTTATTTATGACTCACTAACTAAAGTCTTATTTACTTATGACTCAGAGCCGACCAAGTACACTCTCGGCAGACTACAACCTTAGTAAAATAACTAAATAGAGCTATTAATGCACTCATTTTACAAAAACTACTGGAATGCATTGGAATCAGTAATTGACTGCACTAGAGCGATCTCGATGAAGAATAATGATAATTGGAGCTAACTAGGTGACTTACTATAAATAGACGCTCTCTCCCAGAATCTTGGAGAGCACACCAAAAGCTGAAAGTCACCTTGTAAAGTGGCATATGAGTCCTCTAGATCTCCTGAACTCATTGGAATCATCAAATAACTCCTTTGTTCATGTTCACACACATCTAGAAGGTCAACGCCAACTACACTATAAGGGAACTAAAAAATGGGGACATTACAAAGGGAAAAATAAGAAGGGGTTGTCAATGGAAAAAATTATGGCATTCATTAGAGAACAAGAACAAGATGATGTTGTGAGTGAAAGAGAAAAATTAAGATCTCATCCTTTAGCAAAGAGAACCTCAATGACTTTACCTACAAATTCAATAATGGCCTTTCAACATCCTTTCTTGGATACACCCTCTACCTAAGTAGAAGATCCCACTCCTTCCCGCAAAAGAGGCACATTAGATAAGGCATTTCAAAATGAAGCAAGAGACATTGCAGAGGAAATAGTTGCACGTTGCATTTATGCCAATGGTCTTCTTTTCAACTTGGTGAGATCACCATATTGGCATGAAATGGTGGCGGCAATCAATAGTGCACCTTCTGGTTTCACAAGTCTTGGGTATGAAAAGGTGCACACCACCTTATTAGCAAGATTTTTTCTTTTGTAGAGACATCACTCAAACCAATTAGGGATTCTTGGATTGAAACAAGAGTGTCTTGTGTTTTTGATGGATGGAAAGATTGCAAAAACCGACCTTTAATAAATGTTATTGCATTGTCCCCCAAAGGGGTAATGTTTTTGAAGGCAGTTGATTGTGAGGGGCAAATCAAGGATGAAAAATTCATTTTTAAAATCCTCATTGAGTCCATAGAGATGGTGGGTCCTGAAAATGTTCATATCATTTTGGACAATGTGAAATTTTTTTTGGACACCATGCACTGTACACTCCCTTAACTTGGTGATGCAAGAAATTGGTGCTCAAATAGAGTGGGTGAAAGCATTGTATCGAGACTTGCCCCTGCACTCTACGAGTCCCTCGCTGAGCTAGTCTAGCCGAACTGGAGCTCGACTCGGATCTGAAGTTCAAAGAGGCTTCCATCACGGGTTTAAGCGCAGTCCCAGCCTAGGGACCCAGCTTCTCAAGGCAGCAAACTTAAGAGGCACTTAAAAAACATAAAGTTAAAAGTTTAAGTTAGTTTTTTTTTTGTTCTATATGTTCTCTCCAACCCTAAAAGCAACCTCATTTCACTCTTTTGGCAAAATAGAAGGAGAAGAGAGAGTTGTGAAGAAAAATAGGAAGAGAAGAGAGGACAACCAACAAATTGTTTAAAACAAATGCAAGGTCATATATCATTTGGGAAGCTTCATACTGCTAAGGAGGTGCATTGAAAGCTCATTGCTAGTGATTGGGAGGAGTTTGCTTTGCATTCCAAGCCAAATCTAAGAGGTAAGTTTGATTTTAACGATTTTTTTTGTGTTTTTTTAACAAATAATTCATTGTAATTTGTAAAATCATTGTTTTTAAATTTTTATAGTTTGCATTTTTTTTTACAAACCCTACTTGCAACTTAAATAATTTTACAAACCCTACTTGTTATTGCAGCCACATTCATTTGCAAATCAAACCATATTATTATTTTCACAATGTCTCAAACCCCAGTCAGAAAAGACCCTGCTTGGAAACATTGTGAAAATTTTCCCGGAATGAAAAGAGGAGAAACAAAATGTAAATATTGCAAAACAATATATCATGGAGGCATAAATAGATTGAAATACCACATTGCACGCATACCCATCCATGATGTAGTGGGCTGCACCCTAGCACCTATTGAGGCTGGTCGTGAAGTGCAGGTGCAATTAGAAAATTTTGAAATGCAAAAAGAAGTTAGAAAGAGACAGAGGGAGGAGTTGGCGGGTGTTGGAGTTGGATAGGGACTTGGTGCTGTTGGAGATGCTTCTTCCATGCCTCCATACCGTCCTAGTGCTAGTGCTTGTGCTAGTGCTTCTGCTTCTGCTTCTGCACCATCTATTCCTATGCGTACTCCTAGTGCTGGTGGTGCTGCTACTGCTAGTGGTAGTGGCATTATTAGCATTGGCCCTAGAGTTCGTAAATCTAGGGTGGACTCATATTTTGTACCACGCACTACTCCTGGTTCCCAACCGTCGCTTGAGAGCGTGGGTTGGAACAAGGATGCACATGATGCAGCAAAAAAAACAATTGCAGACTTTTGGTACTACTGCACCATTCACTTCCATGTAGCTAGGTAATTCTTTTTTCGTTTAATTGTTTTAAAATTTATATTTAAATTTTATTGTTTTAGAATTTAGATGTATCTCACTATCGAATTCAAATTTAAAGTTAAAAACTTAAATCTTTTCATTTTATGACATGTTTTAGGTCTCATTTTTGGCAAAACATGGTTGATGCAATAACCATATGTGGGGCGGGGTTCAAAGCCCCCAGCGAAGATGAATTAAAGGGCCCACTTTGGACTCAAAAGGTGGCGGATGTGAAAGCACAATTAGAGGAGCAGCGTGTGCAATGGAGGAGGATTGGTTGCACCATCATGACTGATGGTTGGACCGATAGGAGAAATAGGACGCTGTTGAACTTTCTAGTTTCCTCTGGAGGTAATTGTACTTACCTTAATACATTGATATTTGAATTTGAGTTAGTGATTAATAATTTAATAAGGCTGATTTATGTTTTTAATTTATTGAATAATTGGTAATTTGGTTTTGCTTATTTTTTCAGGTGACACTGTCTTCATAAAGTCCATTGATGCTTCCGCCCAATTCAAAAATGCCACATACCTATGTGAGGCTATAGAGGAGGTGATAGCCGATGTGGGGGAAGAAAATGTAGTGCAAGTGGTGACAGATAATGCAGCAAATTATGTTGCTGGTAGATTATTGATGGAGAGGCACCCAACTATATTTTGGACTCCATGTGCCGCCCATTGCATTGACCTCATGATGGAGGATCTTGGCAAGCTCCCATGGATAAAAACATGTATGGAATCAGCAAGAAACATTTGCAAATTTGTTTACAATCATGCATATGGAATCAGCAAGAAACATTTGCAAATTTGTTTACAATCATGCATGGGTGCTTAACCTTATGAGGCAATACACGGGGTTGAGGGAGTTGTCTCGTCCTGGCATCACTCGGTTTGCATCAAATTTTATCATGTTGCAATCCTTGATTCAGTCAAGGGCACCTTTGAGGCGCATGTTTGCTGGTGAGGAGTGGTCTTCCTCATCCTTTTCTACAAGCACTGCAGGGATTGCTGTGGCTGATTGCATATTTGATGATGCAGGGTTTTGGACACCAGCAGATGAGATTGTGAAGGTAACATTTAATTCTTTATTATGTTATAATTTTTAATCATATCTTACTTTTATTTGTTCATTTTCGTTCACACTCACACTTATTTGTGAAACATGTTTGCACTTTGCAGTTTATTGAGCCCTTGCTAATTCTCCTACGAGTTGCAGATGGGGAGAAGCCCGCAATGGGCTACATATATGAGGGCATGGATAGGGCCAAAGAGGCCATTAGATCAGTCTATGGTGGAGTTGATGATAAGTATCGTCCCATTTGGGAGATCATTGATAGGAGATGGCAAAACCAACTCCATAGGCCCATCCATGCAGCCGCATGTTTCCTAAATCCGGCCTTCCACTTCCGCCGTGATCTCCGTGCAAATAGAGAAATTCTTAGTGGGCTCTACTTGATGATAGAGAGAATGGTTCCCGCTGTTAGTACACAGTTAGTGCACGAGATAGATGCCTTCACTAAGGCACGAGGAAACTTCTTTGCACGTCAAATGTGCAAAGATAGTAGGACAACATTAATGCCAGGTAAAAATATATTTAAGGCCATAATTTTCATCTTTTTATATTATAATTTATTATTAAATGTTGAACTTGAACTTGAAACTTCAAATGAGATTGATTTTGTTTCTTTTTCTCATCTCAGATAGATGGTGGGAGATGTTTAGTTCTGATACACCGAACCTGCAAAATGTTGCCATACGAATATTGAGCCAGCCATGCAGTTCATCCGGTTGTGAGCGCAATTGGAGTATGTTTGAGCACATACACTCCAAGAAGCGCAATAGATTGACAGTGGAGAGGATGAATGACCTGGTATATGTTCATTACAACCTTTGGCTCAGATACAGGAAGGTTTTTGACCACGACAACACCCCGATCTATTTAGAGGAGGTTGATCCACAGTCTGAGTGGATCACTGAGGCTACAGACGTAGTCTTTAGTGACGAGGACCTTGATTGGGTGGACCAGGCAGAGAGAGAGGCTGAGGTTGTAGCCATGGCTGAGGAGGAGGCTAGAGCACGAGGAGACATAGCTACTGGTGGTGAGAGTGGTATGGGGACTCAGACACAAGCAGAGACTATGGCTGCAACTGCAACATCATCCAGGACCTTTAGACGCCTTCGTAGGAAGGATGCTGGCTCCACTATGCCATAGGCATAGAGTGATAGACTTATAGCTATTGTTTTGAATCTTTTGATATTTCATATTTGTATGGAACATTTGATGTCATGGATTTCATATTCCATGAGTTTTGTATACATTTGACTAATTTTATATATCAAAGCATGTTATTTCCTTCAGCAGCGCAACTAGAATTTGTGTACTTTATACTTATGTGATCATTGTATACTTGTGTATGTGATCAAATTTGCTTTTATTTGTGTTGTATTCAATAAAGGGTGCTTGAAACAAGTTTTAAATCTTTAAAAATCTCTAATTTTCTTAGGTTTTTTCAACTTTTTTCATTTTGCCGAAGCCCCGCTACCGAAGTCAGCTGAAGTCGAATAAATTCTAGCCAGGGTCCGAAAGCCGAAGTTCAATCTCGTGAACTATAGGTGAAAGCTATATACCAAGAGGGTGAGGAGATCCAAATGTTTGTGACAAACCACCATGTCACAAGGCATTTTCAGGACTTTCTTGAATTTGGAATTGTTGAAGGTAAATTTAGTTTAATTATTTAATTTATTTTTTAATTCTATTAATGCCTTGTATACTTGTATAATATTTTAATGTGTTATTAACTTATTTTTTACATGATCCTAGGTTTGTGAGACCCAATTTGCATCACACACAATTGTTTTGAGACAACTTGTGAAGGTGCGAGAGGCATTGGGTGCCATGGTTATTAGCAACCAATGGAGTATTTCAAATCAATCAAGTTCAGAGAGGGCCCACAAGGTCAATTCATTGATCCTAGATGACGATTGGTGGGCTCGTGTGGACTATGTCTTGAGTTTCACCGAGCCTATCATGAGTATGATCAGGTTTGCTGATGCAAATTGACCATGTTTGAGGGAAATCTATGATGGCATTGACTCCATGAAAGAAAAAATAAAGGTCATAATAGCACGAAAAGAGAATGACCCAGAAGAAACATTTTTTCAAAGTTTTGAAAAAATCATTCATCATCATTGGAAGAAGATGAACACACGATTCCATCTCCTAGCATATGCATTGTCACGCAAATACTATAGTGCATAGATACTTGCTTTGCCAGGGAGAACTCCACCATATAGAGATAGTGAAGTTGCTAATGGGTACAAACGGGCATTCAAAAAGATTCTTCTCAGATCCAAAAGTGGTGGAAAATGTTAGGAAAGAGTTTGGCATGTTCAGGATGAGATCATAGTATTTGTACTCTTCAGGACCAATACAGTGTAGATGCTCGTTCATGGTGGTACCTCCATGTGCAAGATTATTCATTTCTCTAGCCTCTTGCAATCAAGATTCTATCACAAGTAATTTTTATTTTTTATTATTTAACATTTGTATTGTAGACTTTAGTACTTTGCATTCTTTAATTTATTTTGCATTTTTTAATTTTTAAGTTGTTTTGATTTTCTCTCCAATTTCAATAGGTTGCAAGTTCTTCTTCAGCTGAACGGAATTGGAGTACATACGCCTTTATCCTCTTAGTGAAGCGTAATCCATTGGCTGCAAAAAAAGCAAAGACTTGGTTTATGTCCATTCCAACTTGCGTACTCTATCACATAAGGAAGATGAGTACAAGGAAGGTTCAATGAAGCATTGGGACATAGCCTCTGAGTGAGCCAACTTGGATGGATCTATTGCAAAGCTTGCTAGAGTCACTATAGATGATGATGATGAGACTCTTACACATGATGCACCTAGTATGAGTGGCAATGCATTTACTTGTGGTTCAAATGATGTTGAACCAAGCGATGACCTTGATCTAGATCCTTTTGATGATTGATGAAGATTGAAGACAATTATACAAATTTTTGATTGTATTTATTTCAATTTTGTAATTGTACTGTTCTTCATTTGAATCGTGACTCTAGACATATATGATATATGACATAATATTGAAATTTTGAACTATCAATTGGCGTTTATCTTTATCACTAACATTGATCAATAACTCAATGATGATTGATGAAGTATCATACTATCAACATTTATTTACAATTCTGTATATTTTTAATTTTTTTGCATATATATTAATATTTATTTCATACAGCCATACCCAAACATACCGTACCCAAGGAAATTTTTTTGCCGTACCAGCATACCCGTATTTCGCACCCGTACCAGAACTGGCAATTTAGTTGGAACACTATGGATTTTCATGCCATGGTTGGAGAAAAGCAAGTCTTGGGTTAAAGTAGACATGTCTCATGGGGAAACAATTCAAATCATGGTGAAACTAATATGGTTCATCATTGGTTAAAAAACTACTGGAAGTACTAGTTGGTACATCTCTTCCGTACCACTGCATTAGAGAGAAGAGAAGTCTATATAACCTACATTAATTGAATTGGTCTCCAATAGAGGAAACCAGTAAAGTTTTTCTGCAATATTAAGTTACAATATGGATTGTTCTATGGTGAACATATATCTTGGTATCTCTATAATAAAGTGCTTAAGAAGGATTAAAAAAGTCAACAATTTCACTGATGGAGTTTTTTTATCTGTATGGGCTATTTTCTCTCCATGCAAATATGTGTTTCATGTGTGGATGTTTAATTATTCAAGCTTCTATTATTGATTTTTTGTTCCTGTTTTCCTGCACACAGAAAATCAGGAGGTTTGGTTCTTTTATATCTCACAACCTGTGATTCTTTAGTTAAACAAAAAAATCGTCTAATGAATTGAGCTAATTTATGGGATAGCCCTTTATGGATCAGAAGTTGCCTTCACTTTTATTGCAGGCCATATCTGTCATATCCCCAAGATTGTAACCTATTAAAATACAAACAATTAAATAAAATAGATACCAAAAATATAAAATCTCAATTTAAATATTATTATAATTATTATAGATAATATTATACAATGGATATTATTAAGTGAAATTACTATGTTAACAAACAAATATTAAAATATGGACAATCTCAACTATTTGAGATAATATTAACATTGTTATTATAAATATCATTTTTGTATGATCTAATAATTAACTAAGTTACCGGTTCGGTTTTGGGTTGGTTAGAAGGTTTTGAGAACACATTACGTCATCAATTTTATGACCGCACCAATCAGCGAAAACAAAGTGGTCGAAGAGCTACTCAGTTCTCTACTTGATCCAAAGTATTTAAATTATTATGAATTAAAGAGATAGATCACACGTTCAACTCCAAGGTTCCGAAATACTTGGAACACCCTCAGTTGGTTTGATGTGAATTGTTGTTTTCTTACGAGGGGACTTACACAATTGTTCAGAATACTTGCAATAAACAACATATATATGCTTTGAAGGGGATTTTCGTGTCAATGATTTAGCCTTGAAGTGCGAGTTTCCTAAAGCTAACCAAAAGTGTGCGGAATTAAAATGGATGCAAGTTTTAGAAGATCTAAATTCTAACCTAAATGCAAGGGGTGTTAGGCTCAATTTCAATGAACTTCGACCAAACGTTGTCTAGCCTCCTGTTGGACAGCTTCGACAAGGTTAGTGCAATCTTCAAAGGAGAAAAAGGATGTTCAAATCACGATTCAACGATGCAAGTACCATCACAACGATGCATAGCTACACATGAATCTTGATCGAAGTTAAGTATAAAGCATTCCAGTTGACCACGCACAACAAGCTTACCATCAGTAAGATTGTTAGTGGTATGGACTAAAGAAGCTCACTCACATTAAATGTAAACACCCATAACTAACTATTTGCATGAAAATTAAGTCCTACTTGAATTCAAAGGAAGAAGAAACCTCACAAACTACTCACAACAAAGTTGAGTTCACCATCAATGAAATGCTTTTATTATGATTAGCTTTCGTGACAATTTCTTACAAAAATTCTCAATGGGAGAATTCCCCTTCTCCTTCAAACAATGCAATGAAAACTATTCTAACTCCAAAAATGTCTACTCTCTATTCTGCTCTAATATCCAACTGATTGCTAACTACTAGTGTACAAATGAGGGGACTCCCCTTTATATAGCTGGCCAACCTCAACAGATGGTCCAGATCAAATTACAATGGAGGGCTCAGATCGAGCCACCTCAGCGCTAGACAAGATTAACCCTAAAAACCGCCAGAAGGTGGAGGAGTGGCGTCATTAATGATCCCAAAAATAGCAGATTCCTCCTTGACCACTATGGGCAATTAATGCCCACTATCCCTCTAGAAGATTCTCATCCATGACCTTGTTTCCACTGCTCTTTTCTCTGACTGCGTAAGCTACGAACCGGGCCAGCACTGAATCAACCTCCTCCTCAGAAATCGCCGGAGTAAGATTGAGCTGATATTCAAGAATACCCACCATCTGCTCTTGCTGATCACAAGTCTTCCTCCAAGTCTCAATAGACTCCTGCATGCTTTGAATAATTGCTGAAAATGTAGAGATGTTCTCGAAGTCAAGTTGAGAAAACATCCTCATCTCAGAGAAGAAAGGCTGCAACCTTGCCTTCAATCCTTCCACTTCCACCTCCTCATGAGTTAGCCTCTTGGCGAACAATGCATCCAATGTATTGAGGATGCCCTCGTGAATATTTCTCATGGCCTTCCTGATTTTAGAAGACTCTGTAGCTGCCATGTCGAAGAAGCCCTTCCCAGTGAATGCAGTCGAATGCCACCCAAGAAAATCATACCTGTCCCCATCCTGGATCACCCCTGCATTGACCAAAGTTTGTGTGGGCACACGCATCAGAACAGCAAGGCGAGGAATGGTCTTGTCCTGGAATATATGAGTGTCACCCCAAGCTTGCTCGACACCATCCAAGCGCGAGAGGATACCAGACGCACTCTGAAAAGAGGAGACAAGATCGGCCATGAATTTCTCCGCCTCACTGCAAACACTGCCTATCCATTTATCTCCTTCTCGGACAGCTCTCTTCATTTCCTCGAGCCCACTAATTGATTCCCGTGGCAGCTCAGGCGGAAGTTCCACTACTAGGTTCTCTTGAGCACACGAACACGCCAGATGCTGAACATATCCTACCAATGCCCTATGCTCCTTCAATCTTTTATATTTTCCCTCCTTTCATACCAATCTATCCTTCAACGCCTGGAATGAATTCTCGGCCTCCTCAACTATCTGTGCTCCAAAAGGGCGCCCTAATTCGATTGTAGTTACTGTGTAACTTTCTGGCATTACATCACTTAGGTCATGGTCCTCCCTAGGATCGGCAACATGGAGAGTGCGCGAGCCGGCTTCGTTAGTCTCCATCTTTGAATACTTTCTGGCTCTCTTCCTTTTAGGTGACTTACTTGTTCTATTTAAAAGTTCCTCCATTTCTATTGCCAAGTCAGCATTGTCCTCTTGATCTCTCCTTATTGCATGTGAGAGCCAATTACGTTGAGTGTCGTAAACAATAAGAGGCTGTTCCTCAGTTGCCTCCACTTCACGAACTTCCTCTCGAGCAGTATTTTGTTGGGGCTCATCTATCTCCATTTGCTGGTCACCCTCCTCAAAACCTTGAATGTCAGGCTCCGTCTCACCCTCAAAGGCCGCCTCAAGTGCGTGATCAAGGCGAATATCTGTCTCCGTTTCATCCTCCTTTTCTAACTGATTGGCACCCTCAGGAGCGTTAGCACTCTGACTGTCCAGTTCTCTTGGCAATGGCTGATTGACCTCTCGAACTTCCGGCTTCTCATTCAATCTAGCTCTCTGGTCTGCAAACAATGAGATTTCTTGCACGCTGGAGGAACGGGCCAACAACTGAGTAGATG
>VDFB02085652.1:0-29097 GCA_007258455.2 Sequoia sempervirens
AGAAACTCAATAAAGGTGCAGGCTAACCACATGAAGGTCTGCCAAAACACCAGTGATCTCAACTTTGATAAAGGTGCAGGCTAACCACACGAAGGTCTGCCAAAACACCAAGCAAAAAATCCTCAACAGAAGGAAGGGCAGGAGATTTGCTCTGATACCATGTTGGAGCAAAGCTCCAAATCACCCAGGAACAACCTCCCGCAAATCAACCCTCATAGCCGAGAAATTCACCAAATATGTGACGCTTTATTAAAAAATTGAGATAATAAAATACATTATTTTATAGGCTTATAAAGCCGTGAAAAACATAAACGGGTGTGCAACCACCCAATATGGGAAAAACTAATATAATTTTCCTAAGTTAAAACTTAATTATTCTAACAGTTATTAGAAGCATCCTAAAATTAAATGGGCATGGAGAAGCAAACAAAGAGGATTGGATCTACCAATGTCGCTTACTGTTCTCTGTTTTGTGAAGCAGCTCAAATTTATTATTGTTTTGAGGAATCTATATAAGAAAGAAGACTTCCGGTGGATAGTTTTCTTGTGGTTAAGAGAGACTTATCTGTGCGGTCTGCAAGATCGAGCCCAAAGCCTCAGGCTAGGAACTCAAACATACAGTCAAGAAAATGGTTTGACAAAAATGCTTTCCTCTGGACTATCGCAGATCTGAAACATGCAAAATGGCAAGCAAATTTATAAATCATAACTGCTAAGATGGAAATATACTATTATAGGATTTGAGATTAGCTGGAACAAAAATTTCATGAATTGGGAATCCAATATGAAGAGAGATTTGAATTGTCAAAGCACTTACATAACTTACACAATTGTGGATATCTACCAGCAGATTTGGCGGACAAGAATGTACCTGACCAACCTTGCAATAAAAAATGAGAGGATGCTCGACAACTGCTAGTGGACAGAAATTATCATTCAATGGAGTTTTAAATACACAGTTGCAATTTAGTCCACTTTTGAGTTCATCATAAATTGCAGTAGATGAGTCTTTGCGCCATACAACAATCCCTTGAGTATTGTCTGCAGACTTAAGCCCCTAGGCTTTGCAAGGGAAAGGCATAAAATGTGAATCATGAACTTTAATAAGATGAAAAAATAAGAGAACATGCTAGTGTATCACTTCCATTATTATGATCAATCATAATCTGATCATCTTCAGTATCAATGTTTGGAGTTGCATGTTCTCTCACATGATGTCCCAAATCAAGCCCTTAAGTATGGCCTGCAGATTTTAGACCCCAGGCTTTGTAAGTGAAAAGCATAAAAATTAAAATGTGAATCATGAACTTTGCTAGGATAACAAAAAAGATGGCTTGCTAGTGTATCACATCCATCCTTATGATTAACCAAGATCTGATCATCTTCAGTATCAATGTTAGGAGTTGCATGTTCTCTCACATGATGTCACAAGCCCTTAAGTATGGCCTGCAGATTTTAGACCCCAGGCTTTGTAAGTGAAAAGCATAAAATGTGAATCGTGAACTTTGCCAAGATAACAAAATAAGATGGCTTGCTAGTGTATCACTTCCATCCTTATGATTAACCAAGATCTGATCATCTTCAGTACCAATGTTAGGAGTTGCATGTTTTCCCATGATGTCCCAAATCACCAAGTGACACTCCGGAGTAAGTTTTATGCTTGTGAAAAGAAAAACTTGATATTATGTTCTATGTAGAATTGTCTTCTTTGTCATCAGAGAACTTAGAAGCAACCTTTAATTCAAGGGGTCAAAATATTTAAAGGTTTTAATCAGCCAACTCTTGCTTATTAGGATGCCATGTTTGGGCTCAGCAGTTCAAAATCTCCATATACAAATGTGAGTCGAGGCAGGCAGTCCTAGCAACCTGGAGATTATACCTAGTGTCCTAGGAAGCACCCAGCCCTGCCAATAGTAAAAGCTCAATTATCTGACGCCTACATACCCAAGAAAAGGTTTACCCCACTCAAACTGGGCATTGGTTCAGAACGTTAACTTCTGACTAATTCCCAATTGGTTTTTCAAGTGTTTGAACAAAATAGCAGAAGATACCATTGAAGAGAATTGAGAGTGTAATCACAATATGCGATAATTTAGGATATAGATAGACAATTCAATCTAAGAGATCGTTGTCCAATTGGTGAGGATAATGACATGTCATCCAAGGTACAAATCATCGAGGTAAAGTGAGGTTCATTTTCAGGTAATGGATCCTCCTATTCGTAGGAGCTTAAGTGAAGATGATCTCTACTGTCAAATATAGATGTACACTTATTCAACATGTTATAGTCAATAATCAGCTACTTCGGCATAGAGATCCCAAATCTGGGTAACCGGGCTGTTTCCATTACTAGAAAATAGAAAAACTCAAAGAAACGGTTTGAACGTGAACATAGGACAATATAGGAGAGAAGAGATCATCACCACTTGCTCTCTCAAACTTCCGAGAAGGGGATTAATCATCTTAAACTTTTCAGTATATTACGCTCTTTAGAAATCCACCTTAGTCCAATTGCTTTTTCAGCAGTCATATTTTCGTCTGCAAAAAGTTTATTATAATGACCCAGATCTCAAAAACAAAAGTTTCCCTAAAATTCTTGAACTTACAGAAACCTGGGTAACGAAAATGAGCATCAGAGCTTAGAAGAAGCAGGGTAAGAGCGATAGAAATCGGCATGAGCATCAAGCGCCTCCACAACCCCAGGAAACGCCCCCAACCTGAGGCCACGATAGACCTCCCTCTTCCAACCCTTGGCTGCTACTTTCTCTGCCTTCTTAACCGCCGCCTCCAAAGTCCCCGCCGAATCCTGGAAAACGCCGTCCAAAATCCCTCTCTCCAAGGCCATCTGCGCGCTCAGTTTGCGGGCACCCAACACCACGTCGCGCAGGGCGGCGGTCTGCAGCTTGCTACGAATAACCGCCATCATACTCCAGGGGATGTTCATGCCATGGTCGAGCTCGCTCATGTAGAGAACAGAGCGTCCCTGCGTCATGAAGCGGTAGTCGTGCGCCAGCGCCAGCATGAATCCTCCTGCCGCCGCGTGGCCACAGATGGCAGCCACGGTGGGGACGCCCAGCCTCATGAAGACCGCCAACATGTTCTCGAATTTCTCCCTAATTATATCAAGGCGAGCACCGGGGGTTTCTGCAACCCATCGCAGGTCGAGGCCATTGGAAAAGTATCTGCCTGCATTGGTGGTTACCAAGGCCGCTGCGTCCGGCGATTGTTCCACCAATTTGAGGGCGTCGCAGATGGCGTCAAGCGTGGTTGGATTAAACCTGTGATCGTCGTCACCCACGAGCGTCAGAATATACACCTTTCCTCGCTTCTCTAGGGTGCACATCCTCGAAGGCCGTGATAACAAATCTAAGGAGCCGCAGGACGAACATGAAAAGATGCAGATGGGTTATGCCCGTTAATAGGAGATCCCGTTGACTTGGTCAATTAATTTGATACGTCCTAGACGGAATAGTATAATCTATTCAAAACACGTCATTTGTATTTCTTGGTGGTAGACGGTTTTAAATACGCAACAATATCAAAAAAATTGTAATTTTAGAAAATTAAATAAATTAAAATAATTCTTTTGTTTGTATGTTTGATTTTTAAATGAAATATTTATTAGTTTAAATAATTACAAATATATATAAAAAATAATTAAATAAAAAAATAATTTTATTTTTTTTACTTTTGAATTAATTTATTGTCAAAGATCTATTTATTTAAATATTTATCAAAAAAAACATTTCAATGTAAGACCTAATTCAATGAGCATACTAAATATTTTATTAAAAATAGATAACTTATCTATAATCAAAAAATATTTTGACATTAATAAGTATTAAGAAATTATAAAAATTATTGTTCAATAATTAAAATTGGTTTTATTAAAAATTATTATATAAATATGTGTTTTTTATACTCAAATGTCAATTAACCAATTTTTATCGTCAACCTTCTAAAAGCTTATTTTGAATTTTTATAATTAATATGGTAAATTATAAATGTTTTACTCATTTTATTTGAAAAAAAATCATGAAAATGAAATTGGGAACTCTTTAGTTCAAGGTGGAACAATTATGCACAAAAACACATTGAGATATAAATTCTAAACCTAATCTCTAAACCTTGATTGTATATATTTTCATGAGGATATACACCTCATTTTTATTCTCTTTTTCTTAAAAAACACCTTGAAATAAAAATAAGAAAATGGTTTAAATTAGTAAATATGTTTTAACAAAAAAAATATTATGATATTAATTTATGTTGAAACTTTTTGAAACAAATCCTCAATCAAGGAAACATTTCTATTATAGGTTTCATTATTACATAGGCATATTTGAATTCAATGTTCCCAAAATAGATATGCACAAAAAATTAATAAATAATTAATTAATGACAAAATGAATTAGGAAATTTAAAATTCATCCTACATAATTACTTGTTGGACTTACACACACTAAAATTACTCTTCTACTCATCAACCATAAAAATCGTATCACCATCCTTGGGAGAACAATATCTTAAAAAAATGGAGATGGAAAAAAGAAAACAAAGAAGATTCAATCAACCTATGTCACTATTAAAATAGAGAGAGAGTTGCACTTGAAAGCAAAAATAGTAAATATTACATTTCTTTGAAATTCATATTGCATTCATATGCATTGGCTTTATAAAGCCATTATTCTCCCATTACGAGAATAACTTCCCACCCAACTAACTAACTTAATAATTAATTTATTATACATAAACCTTAATTTCCTAACAACCCCTCCTTAAGATTTACATAATGGAAAAAGAAAAATAAAAAGAAAAATGTATTAGCATCAACCTAAACTTCTTTGTTTGGGAAAATTTCCTAATTATCCAACTTTGCATCAACACTGAAACCCAAACTTCTTTGTCTAGGAAAATGTCTTGATTATCTAACTATACATCAACATCAACCCAAACTCCTCATGTTTGGGTAATTTTTTTATTATCCAATGTTTACTTGAGACACGCTTCACTTTTCACAAGAATATCACCAGTAAATTGTAAATCGAGACTCACTCCATTATCCACAGTAACACAACCACCAATCAACTATGAATCGAGAATAACTCAATTGTTCATAGTAACACTCCTTCATTTGTGGATCAAGACTTAATCAATTATCCAAAAATACACATCTACAAAACTATAGATTGAGAAAAAATCAATTATCCATTGCTAGTTTGTGGATTCAACTATCCACATACCAACATCTCACCAATTTTGTGGATTCAGCCATCCATAGACCAACAAAAACTCACCAAGTTTTTGAATTTAACTATCCACAAACCAAAAAATACTACATGTCCGCTCTTGCTCTTGAATGGACTAGAGATGATACAAATGCTTCCCATGCAAGGCATCATCTATGAGCAAGAAGCTAGGTCAAGATGATGAAGATTTCCTCCTATCTCCATTTCCTCCAATCTTCAATATGACTCTCTAGTCTTTTCTAGCCACACGTAGCATTAGAATCTCCAAAAACTTTGT
Organism: Sequoia sempervirens; assembly: GCA_007258455.2. NCBI lineage: Eukaryota > Viridiplantae > Streptophyta > Pinopsida > Cupressales > Cupressaceae > Sequoia > Sequoia sempervirens. The sequence continues at coordinate 5,527 of VDFB02085652.1, forward strand.
CAAGTGTAATGTGAAACCCCCAAGAGCACAATCATTTGACAATATAATGTAACTAAACATTATCAAAGTTGAAGGTGTTGGATTCAATTGAAAACACACATATTGTTCTTAAGCCCACGCCTCTTACAATATAACTATCTTCAACAAGAAATTAGATTAAACCCATTAAGCTTGCATACTATCAAAATAGACCCTTTTTACAAAATTTTCACACCACCTTTGGATAAAATTTGTCAATTTATTTACATCACTAAATAATCCAAAAGGTTTAAACTCAACACCTCCAAATTCTAAATAAACGTGCATACCTTAACAAACTTTCTATTAAGATGATTTTGATAAATAAATTTTAAATATATAAATGGGCAAGTGCAAAAAGATGTGGGACCAAAAAATGGCCAACCTACTTTTTGGCCCCATCAAAGTCATATTGTGAGTGTGTTATAACACACTCATGTTATTTCTTGTTTAAGTAATAAAAATAAAAACCATTCCTAACTCTGCATTTTATAATCGACTTGCACCTACAAACCCTCCAAAGTGTGCTCACATTCAGGTGTAGAGGTGATTTTGCACCAAAAAGCTTTACCAAATCTTCACCAAAATGCCACCATGATGTTGAGGAGCTCAAAAAATTAAATAAATTATTTATTGTATGCGTTTGATTTTTTCAATAAATGATTTACTAATTTAAATTATTACAAATACAAATAAATAATTAAATGAATGAAAAAGAGACAAACCTATTTTATTTTATTTTCTAAATTCATCAATGTCAAAGACCTATTTTTAAAATATTTATCAAAAAAAAATTCAATATAATCCCAAATAAACAAAAATATATATAATTTAACTATACCATCATTTTACTCATGAGAATCTTAAATCATTATTTTTAATGATTTAATATTCTTTTCATTGTTTATAAAAGTTTTTATTTTCATTTTAAAATTTATTTCATTTTTATTTATATTTATTATTAAATATTAATACTTTGACATGTAAATGGTGTCAAATTGAAGAAAAATTATATGTTTTTATTATCACACTCATGTCATAATACTATATCCCTAATTTTCTCTTTTTATCATGCTCGTTGCTTGGATTGATAAAATGGAGTGAATTCAAAGAAGGTCTCTCTTGTATAGAACTGGAGAAAATAACCACTTCTCCCTGGTGAACTAGGACATGGTTTGCTCACACAAAAAGAATGGAGGTCTAGATATTAGAAAGACTAGAAAAATGAATATGGCTCTCCTATCTAAAGTTAGTTGGCACTTGATAAAACAAATTTTGGAATGGATCACTATTCTAAGAGCTAAGTATTTAAATGGTGGTGAGGGAATCTCTCTCCTGCACAACAATCATATCCCTAAAGATTCTGCTATATGGAATAACCTTCACAAAACTAAGGAAATTGTTAGGTAAGGTGCTTCCTAGCAGATTGGTAATGGGGATTATATGAAGTTTCGGAAAGAATCCTAGATCTCACCTTCTACTCTAGATTTTAACCTGATTTGTTCAAAAATCCAAATTGATCTTTATAGAAGATTGGGCTTCAAAGTGAAGGTTTACTGAGACAATTCCTTCAACCCCCTACATGGAGAATTGATCCCAATTGGTATGATCTATTTGGTTGTTGTTGAAATTCTTTGAATTATTAATAATTAGAGTTTTTATAGGATAAATTATCTAGACTCCCTAGTTTGGGTGGATTCCAAAGATGAGAATTAAATTGTCAAGTCTATCGATACAATTTATCGGTTCATAATTGGGCTTCTTAATTCAATTGGATGAAGATTTGGAAGAATAGAACAATTCCCAAAGTTAAATTCTTTTGGTGGACGGTGTACCATGAGAAAATTATCACTCTTGAAAATCTCCAAAAGAGAGTCATCCAATTTGTTAATACGTGTTCCTTTGTGAGGAGGAAGAAACCATTGATCATCTCCTTTTTCATTTTGATTACTCTTGGAAAGTTCATCAAAAAATTATGTCTTTGTTTCTCCTTAATTGGGTTTGGAATAAGAAAACTAAGAGTATAGTGAATAGTTATATTCCCCCATTCAATCATCCCCTACTTTTTGAGCTTTGGTTCCAAGCCTTCCTCCTCACTAGTTGGGCGCTCTGGAAATAATGCAATAATCAATTTTTCAAGGGGAAACATTGGCCCTTTAATGTTCTCTCTAGCCAAACTATTCAAAATATCAAGGAAAATCTCAATTTTGTGTCAATCAACCCTAAAAGAAACCCCTCCAATTTAGAAGTTAATGTTGCTGCTTCCTAGGGAATTATTGGTGTTCTAAACAATCTGAATTCCAAAATTCTTAATGGCCAAAATAATATTTATTGGACCCCTTCGACCCAAGCTTGATCAAGCTTAATTTTAGTGGTTCATCCAAAGGGAGCCCAGGTCAAGTAGGAGGGGATGGCATCCTCAAGATCATAGAGGTAAAATTATTTTTGCTTATGTAGTTAATCTTGACACACAAATTTCAAGTTTTATTGACCTATGGCAATGATGTATCATGGGATTCAACTGGCTAATGATAGGGGTTTCACTAAATTGGCAATTAAAGGGACTCCAAGAATACTATCATGATGCTAAAGGGTGAAGCCTCGCCTTGTTGTTCACTTCATGACCTCATTTCTTCTACCTGCCTTTTCATGACGGGAGTAGGATAATGCCAAATAAGACATGATTATTGAGAAGCGAATATGGTTGCAGATGACATGGCCAATCATGGAGCCTTTGTTAATAATATTAAAGTCTGGGATGATACTTATGATCTTGAAGCACATCTTAAGTTTACTAATTAATGAAGTGATCTTCTAAATTGCACATTATGCAAGGTACTAATTTGTATCTTCCTAGTGATCTTAATGACATGTATCCTTTCAAATGCATGAAGGTTAATTATTGCAAACTGATTCAGGATCCTCGTATCAATCTTTCCTCATCTATGGTTATAATTGTTTCTAAGGTCATTCGAGGCTAGGTCTTAAATACTATTCCATTGCCATTATGTCTATCGATATGGGGGGGACTTGATTCAAGAGGAGCCCATTTTTTTTGAATCTTTGAGAAATGACCCTAAACTATATGGCCTATTCCGTGGAAAGGAAAAGTTTCCATGTACATTGAGTCCATGAAGGGTCATGATGAAAACTTTGTACAAAATTTATTAATTCTTGGAAGGATGGTCTCATTGAGGTTAAGGGCCTCTCATAAATGTGATCTATATGGAGCCTATATTGGAGGCTATGGGTCTCCCCCTAGAGAGAGCTAATATCTCCAAAAAAACTTAAAGGGCACTACCAATGTGACATGGAGAAATTCTTGAAGAAATGTGAAAAGGTGAATAGGTTGCATAATTGATACCATAGAGAAGACTTGCCTAGTGTGGAAGAAAATTGCAGAGGTTATAATAAGGTATGTAACTCTAGATGGTCACACTAAAAGATTTCATAGCCATCTCTTTTCCATGTTAAATCACTTTCGGCACAATATCAAAATGAACTTCACTTTTTGGATCCACTCCTCCTTGGAGCATTCTATCAAAGTTATCCAAGATAATGGGAGGCCTTTGCCTTTCCATCAAGTTTTGGTTTATAGACTTTAAATTGGTATAGTGTGGCTCTTTCCTTGACCATATCTTCCCTCCCACAAGTTGTTAACCTGGCCTTGGTCCACAAAAGTGCTATTGAAATATTGAAGGGGAATCCCATCACCCCTACCCCTACTACCTTTTCCACCCCTCACCATCAACCCAAAATCACTAGGTCTAAACCTCATTGTGCTTCCAAAAGTAAAATCCCTATATCTAAGGAATCTACTCCCTATGGTAAGAAAATAGTGTCCTTTAGGGACCCCCCCAAATATCCATTTATGATGATAATTTTGGATCCTTGTGGTCCTCGATGCTAGATGGGTCCCCTGAATATATCCCTGGCTTTCCTCTACATACATTTTCTACTAGTCCCCCCTCTTCCCCTAAGCTAGACTTTGATTAGACCCAAGGGACTAAGGATACTATGTTGGTCTCCTTTAACCAATGTGAGAATTGTGCCCCCCTAAGGGAGAATGTGGATGAGAATTGCAAATACTTCAACATCCAAAATGCCATTCTCAAGTGGTTACTATCCTAGTTGATAATGACAAAGAATAAATTCAAAACTTGGAAATTTTTGTGCTAAAAAAGTCTATGGATTGGTTGTGTGAAGAAGATATTGACCACTGGGAGTTGTTGATAGGTGTGGCCAATACTTTTGACACTTGGGCCAACCTAGAAAAATAGGTCGCAAAGATCAAAATTTCTATAGGGTCCCCTTAGGAGAGTTTGAGATTAAGGAACGAGGTTTCTAATCTTCACAACAACCAAGAGAAAATCCTCCTTAGTTTGTAAGAGATGATTGAATATAGCAAAGAAATGATTAAGAAAATGGTGGTAATTGTGTCATCAAAAAGTGTATACCTTGCTTGATATGGGAATAATTGATGATAAATTGGACTTAATGAGGCTTTGGTCTAGTGTTGTGAGGTGTTTTACACATCCACATTAGGTCTTGGACCCTTGCAAATTGAATAAAATGCATGTCTTGTAAAGGTGTTGTAAAGAATTGTAAATGACTTTCACACTTTTCTAGACTTTTATTGGTCCTTTCCTCTCTACTTTTGAATTAAATATTATTTTAATTCAAAAGTTAGTTTTTCCCTATTCTTCTATAATTAAATAATTATTTCAATTATTTAATTATTCATTAGCCTTTTCTCTCTATAATTAAATAAATATCTCCCCAATTAAATAATTATTTTTTAATTATTTAATTATTCCTTCCCTCTCCATTAAATAATTATTTTTAATTATTTAATGTTTAACACTCCACCTTTCCTCTATAATTAAATAGTTATTTTTAATTATTTAATTATCTAAATTATTTGTTCTCACCCTTCTAAATAAATAAAATTAATATTTTATTTATTTCTCCTATGTTGGCCACCTAAATTAAATAATCTTTATCATTTAATTTCTCTTATCACCTCTATTTTTTTTCCAATCTTATCTTCTATCTCAAGTCTTTATCTATCCATGTCTTTCTTCTCTCAATTAACCTCCACCCTTGATTAAATTATTTTATAATTTAATCTTGGCCCTTGATCATGATCCTTATTCTTAACTCTTCTCTATAAAAGGAGACCTTCAAACCCTAATTCATAATTCATTCATTATTCATTTGTCATTCATCATCTCTATCAAGTCAAGCAAGCTAGGGTTTTAACATCCTAAGTCATCAAAATAGCATTCAAGCTCAATTCTAAGGCATTCAAGAGCAAGATTTTTCATCCATTGTTGCAACAACTCAAGATCTATCATCATGGTAAGTTTCTACTTGCATTGTTTCATGTTTCATTTTTTATTATCTTATTTCATCATTTTTGTTTAATTACCCAAACGGGGTTTGACCAAGGCAAACCCCCAATCCCTAACAATCAACATTTCCTCTCTCTTCCTTTGTGTGATTGTAGATTTAGGTGCTTGGATGGCTTGGACGTGATTGGAGATTAGGTTTCAAACTTGTTAGAGTCATTTCCCTTTTGGAAAGGTCAAAATCTACACAAAAAGTCACTTTCAGGTCTAAATTTGGCAGTTTCAGAACCAGACACTGGAGGAATAGAAAGAGAAGACTAAGAGCTACAAATTCCACTTTTAATTCTTCAAAAAAGCTATAGTGGACTAAGTCAACAAAAGTGGCGACTTAGTCCCACTATGCATGTTTTCCAAAAAAATTTGTGGATTTGGATACCCATTTGGTTGAAACGGGCTCTGGAGCAATTTCCCAAATCTGGGACTAAGTCGCCCAACTTGGCGTAAGTGTCCCGGTTGGCTTGAAAATCAGAATTTCTAGAATTACAGAGGTGTTTAGAATCTCTGTTCTTCCCTTCATTAGTTTCTAGGTGCACAATTTTTGTTTAGCATCTTTGTTTTGTTCTTTATTGCATTTAATCAACCATCTTGTATATCATAATGTGTTTTCAAACAACTTACATATCTTAAGTTTTGCATTTATAACCACCTTTCCTTTTCCATTTATTTCATTAGGACATTGTAGTTAGGCATATTGCATCCATCCTTGCATTGATTTTGAGTGTAGACATTACACATTTTGGGTCTAGTTCTCTCCTTTTAAGTGAAAAACCCTAGAAGAGTTAGAGAACCCTTGGATACCCAAAATCGGCGTCCACAATATTTATTCAAGTGTTTTACCAGGATTTGAAGAGCTATTAGGCAAAGCATTCTATGGATGAACAAGAAGAGGCCCCTCAAACTAGTTCCAATAAAAAAGGAAAGAATGTACAGTGTGCTCCTCTTGTCCTTAAGGACAATGCTGGAAAAAAGTACTAGAAGGCTCTATCCTTTGAAGAAAAACTCCAATTTTTCTCCAAGGAATAGCATACCATTAAGGGTCTCCATCTTCTTGGAGATCAGTAGTTGGTCTTATGTGTGTGTTGGTCTCTCATTGGTCTTGTTTCCTATTTTCAAGTGTTTTCTACTAGGCTTCTCTTTTTGTTTTAGTCTTCTTTTTTTTAATTTTTTTTATTGTCTCATCACTTGTGAGACCATTTTGCTTGGCCTCTATGGCTATTTTGTAATGGGTTCAGGCCCTTCCTAATTTATCTGAATCAAAACACCCTATCCCTTATCAATATAGAACACCTCTCAACATAACTAGCAATTAAACCTAATTCAATAGAAACAATGATAATTTTGTTATTATTCATTAATTTTTATTATAAATAGATAATTTATCTATAATAAAAAAATATTTTTTCATTAATAATAAAAAATAATTGTTTAAATATAAATAAATTATAAAAATTATTATTCGATAATCAAAATTCTTAATTAAAATTTACTTTGTAAATATGCTTTTTTTATACTCAAATAACTATATAGTAAAAGTATATTCTTAAATATTTATGATTGATATGATAAATTATAAATGTTTTACTCATTTTACTTCTAGAAAAAAATTATGAAATTGAAACTTGGAATTTTCTAGTTTAAGGTGAGACATTTGTGTAGAAAAATATGTTAAAGATATGAATTCTAAACCTAAGTGATTGTATTATATAAACCTTGATTGCATACTTTACCACAAGGAATACATCTCATTTTTATTCTCTTTTTTTTCAAATAATCAAGAAATAAAAATAAGAAAGTGGTTTTAAGTTAGTAATCCATTTTAACAAAAATTATTAGGATATTAATTATTCTAGAAATTTTTAAAATAGATCCCCTATCAAGGAAACATTTCCATAACAAGTTTCAATTTCCATACGCATAGTTAAATTCAATGTTTCTAATATATATATATATATATATATATATAACAAAATGAATTACACAAGCGAACCTAAAATCCATCATACATAATTATTAGTTGGACTTTATGATATAGAAAGGTGTCAATTACAAGAACCCATGCTTTTCTTTTGAGTCTTGCTCGAAAACAAACATTATTTTTGTGAAGGTTGTATTTTATCTACATTGCTTTTGTTCGATATCCTCCTAGAATTGGGATGCAAAGGCCCCCTTTTGGGTTGTTAATTCAAAACCATTAAGACTTGGCTTAGAGCCTGCATCACCACCACTTTCATTAAACCCAACATCATTTCTACTATGCATAATTCCATAGCCTACCTAACTCTTCTAACTATTCTCTAACTAATCTTTTGTGTAGTTCTTGCTAATTGATAAGATGGTATTAATAATTTCATAATACTAAGAATGGATAATAAAGATAATTATCTTCAAGAAAAAATATTTCTAAACATAGCTTGAATATTTTAGTCCATTGGATTATGTAGTATTTTTTTCTTCATCGAACATTTTGAATCTCACTCCATGATCCATCATCAAGATGAGCAAGCATGATCCATTTATGTTCTCTTACTTTCTCATCCTAATGATCAATCATGAAGTGCGATTTGAAACATTGGTGAAGAAGAAAGCTTACATAATTTAATTTAAAAAAAAATCAAGCTAACATTATGGACTATGAATTTCTCTTTTAATTTTCGAACATACTTGCACATTTTCCCTTTTTTCCCTTAGATGGGCCCATATAGATAACAAAAGCACACCCTTAAATATTATAAAACACAAAAGGCACTAGGAGATATCAAGTACGCAAAAAAAGGGATGCAATCTATGAATAAATATTCAGCAAGCTCCCTTCGGGTATATATTTTTGGTTAAGTGTCAGCCTGTGCATTGCAAATGAGCCACTTGGCCTTTTTGTCAAACTCCGCTACCCCCTCCACGTGTCTGCTCTATGCTTCCTGAAAGTTTTCCTTCCTTTGCATTTAAAAGAGGCCCCGTTATGCTACTACATATCATCGTTGCTCACAATTGATGACCACTTCCCTTCACTTTTGAATAGAGCTCTGCCCACACGACACATGTCACCTTAGAGCAAGCTTTCGACGACGAAAGATAAAGACTCACACGGGTTGCGCTATACTGCCATGTGTTTCTTCAGTGGCTTTTGTATTTGGGCAATGGATGAAGTGAACTAAACACCACAACTGGTCGCCACATGTCATAATTTCTTTCTCTTTACAAGGTGATGACACTTGCCTGCTTGACCTTGCCGAGACCACTCCCATCATTTGCAAGATGCACCTGGACTTGGAACGACCAGATGCTTGGTTTTGAATCTTTTTTTGTTGCAACGGCCTGGAAGAATATTTGATTCTGCATCATTGCCAGGGATCCTGAAATCTTTTCTATTATTGCTCACCAAGGCGGTGGGAGTTTTAGCTATATATATTTCTCTCTGTTTTGAGGGAAGGGTCTAGATTTTCAAAAGAACTTTGATTTTAGAAAAGACATCAGGCCTTTATTACTATTTTTTATTATTGCAAAGACTTTTAGGGGTGAAGCCACAATAGTGGTTTACAATTGAAGTGAGGAAGGAAAACTCACAAAAAATGAATGCATGGCAAAAAACTTGATTTTAGGGGTTCGTACGAACCTATTGGTTCGACCGAACCAATTAGGGGTTCGGTAGAACCTAGGTTCGGCCAAACCCTCTTAATACTTTCCCGCCAAAAAAGACATCAAAACCCCTTATAGAATGGGGGTTTGAATGAACCCTGGTTCGAGCGAACCCCTAGTGGTTTGCTCGAACCCCCTTTATTCCTCATCTCCCCTAAGATAGAAAAAAAAACTTAAATTTTGGCACTTCGGAGCTTGGTTTGAGGATGAAAATGGAGGAATATTCACAAACCCAATTGGAATCAAGTAGTCCTAAGAATGAGCTATCCAACAAATATAATTTTAATATGTTTTGGTTTTATTATGTATTTGATATTTTAGTTTTATTAAACATAGGTTTTTCATCAAAAATGAAGGTCTTTGTTTTGCACATGTGGAAAAATAGCAAATTATCAAAAAAATTAAAAAATATGAGTGCACCAAATATTGAAGTCCTTGATCCAAAAGGAATTTTTTCTTTGAATAAATTGATATATAAAAAAAGTTATGCTATAATTCGCTTATGTCCTAATTGTAATTGGTTTGACTTTGAAACTTGATTAAAGAAAAAAATATTCAATAAAAACTATCTAACCAAGTGGAAGCACTAGATATTAGAGTTACTTAATCTAAATTCAAAAGAATTAGAATTTTATCCTTCATGGAAAAAAAGTTATACGCTATACTAAAGGCCACTTTTCAAAAAATGTTATTTTTGAAAACCAATTTTGTGGGAGATGGAAAAGAGTGGAATCTGATTCCAAAATTTTGAAAAAATATTTTTTAGAATCTACAGACAAAATGTGACGAGACTCTAGTTTGCATCATCTTCAAATTCTTCATGGTTTAGCTGCTATAGGTGCCCGAATGTGAAGATTTAGTTTAAAAAATAATTTCAGTGTCCAGTCTGGCCAAAAATTGTAAAACACTATTGTGGGATCACCCTCAGACTATGTCAATTGTTCGGCCTTTCTGTTCTTTTATGCTATTTGATTAACTTTAGAATGTGTTGCTATTGTCTAGATATTTCATTTGAGAACTTATATAAATTGAATACAAGTTTGCTGGTCTAGATCATGTCTTGTGACTCTTCTTAGTAGTAGGAATGTATGCAATGTTATTTTATGTCAATGAATGGATTATCTATGCTTTAATCTTTAGTTTCTGCCTTTCTGGGACATTACAAATACCAATTGGGCCCTTAGATCTGTGATTTATCATTCCTATTATTAAGTCTTGGCACATCGCCTTAGATTAGACTTCATTTTTATATCTGTTTCCTTTTCCCTTTCCAAACTCCCATTATAGAAGAAGACAACTTCTTTAAAAATACAGAGGTCACTCAGTTTAGCGCAAAAGGTCCCCCATAAATTGAGTTTTCCATAAGACACTGTTACCTTGTCAATTTTTTGGCATCAACAGTTTGTTCTTTTTCTAGCACGCCTGATGGTACAAAGCTTAAATGAATTTTCACTTTAGAGGGATGTATGAGCGATCGACCTATAACTAAATCCCAAACCACAAAAAACCCCAGTTTACTAATATCGCCACTAGGAACAGTGCAAACCGCAAACTAGCTGGTAACAATTCTACTTCCCTTGCCCATTCCTCTAGCCATGTTGCCAGGTGCCAATATAAATTACATGGCATAGGACACTGGAAGTCCCCTAGTAGCGCCAGAGCACCCGTTGTCTGGGCTACTATCCTGGTCTTAGCTATGAAAGCTATACCCAAGTTTACTAGAGATGGCTCAAGAACACCCGCACAACATCTGCAGGATGTGTCAGACGTGTGTCTGGTGCATGGGATCACCTCACATAATGTAGTGCTAAGGCTCCTCGCTACATCTTTCAAAGGCAAGGCACTGGATTAGTACCGAACATTTCCAGCTAGCACTATTTGTACCTGGGATGAGCTCACAGACCTGTTCTATGGGAGGTTTTCAAATGACAGAGATCGCTCCTCATTGTACTATCAACTATCTATCATAAAACGAGCTCCCCAAGAGGCTATGACAGACTTCAATGCCCGATTCCACACAAACTGGCAAAGGATCCCTATTGCTATCCGCCCGACTCTGAAGTTGGCATTCATATTTTATCTGAAGTCTATCAACCCTGACATTTCTATGATGATTAAGTCTTTGGGAGGAGCTACTCTGCCATATGCTTATAGTGTCGTTGTTAAAGTCGAGAATCATTTAACAGATTGTAGAAAGTTGCCTCCTCGGCCTATCATGCAGATATTTCCTGAAATATCAATGCTCGCATAGGAGGTCATGTCAACTAGTGTGCCCACATCTCCCTAGTCAATGTACACATATGCGGTAGCACCGCAAAATGTTGCCTCTACATCTGGTTCTTCCAAGGATGAAATGAGTGATCTTAAAGAAATGTTGCAGACTATGGAAAATGACATAACCACTCTCAAGCAAAACTAATCAACGCCTCTGAAGCCTTCCTATTAGAATTATCAAGGCAGACGGTCCTCATATCAGCAGGATCAGTACCAAGGTGGTCCCCGCACTAATCCACCAGCTCCAACAGCCAACCAAATAGTGCTGGTACCTACTCCATTGACAAGCGCCTCACCAAGCTCAAGTAGAGATTTGATTGCGAGACAGAACAACCTTGTCGATGATATCAATCCATGGTGTTGCCCTTGTAGCAATGTGCACGTGCCTCATAACTGTCGGCATAGCAACTTACAACAAAAGGTGGCAGAGCAACGCAACCAAGGCCCGACTTCGGACCATAGAGGTTATGTATATGCCTCGCCACAAATGGAGAGTGCGGTTCTTACAACACAAATACAAGGGATATCCCTAGAACAAGAATTTGACATCACTCTTGATCACGTGCTCTTCTCATGGATGGAAGAGGAAGAGGCAGTGTTCACAAATGATCCTTCTACATTAAAGGCACCACAAGTTTAGTCTGATTATAATACTCACTCTAAGCAAAGGTTTACGAGCGAACTAGTCACCCCACAAAATAGGAGCACCTCTGATTAATCTCTTAGCATCACCACAGTCGTGCCACCATTTCAACCGCATAAAGAAATTGTGATAACAAAAACCAAGGAACAAAAATCCTTGAACCCACCACCATTCAATGTGGTGGAACATTAAAGAAATCCTCTGCCAATGTATCCCTGTGGGACATCCTGGCAATCCTAGAACAAAAAACATTGCTTCAAAAGGCTCTCTAGGAAGATGCTAGTTCTAATCCAACACAACAATTTCCAAAAGAGAAGGTTGTGGATCTAACGCCTCAAGCCAAAGTTCTCACAAATAATTCAGAGGAACCCCCTGTAGAAGTTAAAGGTAAACTGAAACCATTCTTCCTAACCCTTATTGTGGGTGATAAACTGCTGCACAATTCAATGATCGATTTAGGTGCTAGCACCATAGTCATGCCCAAACAAATAGTTGAAGCCTTGGGACTTAGCTATGAACCCACGAAGAAGGGAATTATGCAGCTTGACGGGAACAAGGTTGAAACAGTGGGGATCATTAAGGATCTTCCCTTAACTCTCTTCAACTGTCCTAGCATCACCGTGACTTAGGATACTACCATCATTGGTGTTCCTCCTATGTTTAGTATTTTCCTATCTTGGGAATTTACTGCTAAAATAGGAGGATACTTACTGCTGGATTGGACAACACTTGATTGTCTGAACCAAGCATGGGGCTAAGTTGAAGTTATTGTCTGAACCACTGTGTGTGCACCATGTTGCAGATGAAGCTATGATCAACTTTGAAGCCACCCATACCTCCATCACTAAAGATGAGATGTACTGTGTTGAATTGCTAGAGGACGAGGAGGTGACCAAAGATCGAAGCAAAAAGGATGAGGCTCTTCTAAATGATTTCATCGACATGTATCCTTTTGGAAATTACCATGCCACTAGGTTCGGAACATATGTCATTTTTGATGAGGAACAAGAGGTTCCAGAGATCACAAAGGAGCCTATAAATAGTCCAGCCTCCGAGCTATAGACACTGTACTTTGATGGAGCAAGATGCAAAGTAGGCGCCGGAGTGGGAAAATGTTTGGTATCCCCACAAAATGAAAAAATACTAAGGTCTTTTTGCTTTTAGTTCACTTGTTTGAACAATGAGGCTAAATATGAAGGAATAGTACAAGGTTTAAGCCTTGCGGAGCGAATGGGCATCAAGCAATTAATCGTGTTCGGAGATTCCAAACTGGTGGTCAACCAAGTCTAGGGAATTTCTGTGGAAAGGAATGTTCACATGAGATCCTATCGGCACCGAGTCTAGGACCTAGTTGAGGGTTTTGAAGCCTTCAACATCCAAACTATTCCCCAAGAACAAAATGGCAACGTGGATCGCATGGCAACAATCGGATCCCAGTTTGATCCTGCCTCTGACCTTATACATAACAAACACTCTGTACGAGTGATAGTCTAAACAACGATTCCTGATAATGATCAAAGTTGGTAGGTGTTTGAAAGTGATGAACACATTGCCTCATTCATCCAGCAGTTGGGGGAATTTTTTGATCAACTCCAACCAAAGATCGCCAAGGCTTACGAGGGAGAAATCATGCAGCACAAATCTAACAAGCTTCTGAAAGGATTGGTTATTCTTGAAAACCTCTTTGATTATGATGATGCAAAGAATTATAGAAGGAAGTTTGTGGTAGGAAAAAGCGACTATATAGACCTTCAGGTCTTAGGTGGCAGAAACCTTCGAGTCAGGAAGGATGTCCCGCATCATGTTAAAGAAAGACTCATCAATTTCTATGAGAAATATGGAGTAGTGGCCTAGTCCTATGATGATTTGAAGGGATACGATCTCGAGATCATCCAACATACAATCAAGCTGGTGGAGGGTGCAAAACCAGTCCAACAAAAGCAAAGGCCAGTGAACCCCAAAATTGAAGCACTAATGGCGCAAGAGCTAACAAAGCTAATCGAGTCACAAATTGTCTTCTCAATCAAGCATAACACATGGGTATCCAATCTAGTCCTAGTTAGAAAGAAGAATGGAGATATTCACTTGTGTGTGGAATTTTGAGACCTGAACAAAACATCCCTCAAGGATCATTATATGTTGCCTTCTACAGAGTCAATCATGCAAATAGTAGCAAGATCAAAAATGTTTTCCTTGCTTGATGGCTTCTCTGGTTATAATCAGATTGGAGTTAAAGAGGAGGATCAACACAAGACTACGTTCACTACAAAGTGGAGAACATTCCCATATGCTAAAATTTCTTTTGGTCTATCCAACACAGGGGCAACATCTCAGCAGGCAATGGATATCGCTTTCAACGAGCTGATCAACAAGATTATCCTAATTTATTTGGATGATCTTACTATGTTTTCTAAGTCTAAGGATGATCATTTTGATCACTTAGAAATGGTTTTTTAGAAATTCCAGGAATTTGAGGTTTCCCTGAATCCAAAAAAATGTGTATTTTGAGTGTCGCAAGGCAAGCTATTGGGACACGTGGTGTCCAAAGAAGGATTTTAAATCGACCCCAAGCGGGTGAAAGCCATCAAAGAACTTCCCCTTCCGGTTAACAAGAAAGGAGTTCAGTCCTTCAGGTGGGAAAGGTAAATTTTGTTAGCAAGTTTATTTCTGACTTCGCGGGAATAATTAAGCCAATCACCCTGATGCTTAAAAAGGATCAAGCATTTAAGTGGACAAAGGAAGCTAGAGAAGCCTTTGAAAAAGTTAAGGATATTATTTCTTCAGCTTTAGTACTGGTTAATCCAGACTTATCTAAGAACTTTATAATGTATGTATTCAGTAGCAAGTCCAATATTGCTACTGTCGTGACTCAAAAGGATAATAAGGGAAAAGGAGAACATTTGGTGGCATTCTACTTCTAGACTCTAAAGTAATATGAGAGGAACTATAATTTAGTCGAAAGACAAGCCTTTGCAATAGTAAAGGGACTTAAAAAGTTTCACCATCTCATTTCCTGCAACAAAGTGATTGTCTATGTCGCACATTCTAGTGTGCATGAATATATCATGGAGGGAGAAATCACAGAAAAAAGAGCTAATTGGATCACCAAGATCCTTGAATATGACATTGAGGTCAAACCCACCAAAACTGTCTATGAAAGAGGATAGTGCGAACACATGGCGCATGATGAAGAGATACCCGCCGAAGAAGAGCAACCGGAGCTTGTTCTAATGAGTGAGCCTGAGTCTGAGGGCTGTTAGATAACAAATAAAGTGAGGTTTATGCAAATAGGAAAGTGTCCACCAGGTCTTTCCTCCCAAAAGAGGAGATATTATCAGCTTCAGAATTGTAGATATGCGCTAGTGGAAGGGGTCATTTTCTAAAGGAATTTCAATGGTCTCCTCATGCGATGCGTTATTGTAGAGCAAACGAAGAGAATCCTCAACACTTTCCACAACAATGTCGTGGTCGGACACTTCTTCGCTAAGACCACTTCCATCAAAATCATGTGTGTAGGTTACTATTGGCCCACAATTTTCAATGACTCGCACTCCTTGGTGAAATCTTGCAAAGAATGCTAGTTCTTTACATGCAAAAGGAAGAATTCCACAATGCCTCTCAAGCCTATAGTGGCGGATGAACCATTTGCACAATGGGGCCTGGACTTCATCAAGATGATCAATCTCACTTCCAATGCCAGACACAAGTGGATTTTGACGGTTACAAATTACTTCATAAGGTGGACAGAAGTCGCTCCGCTTAAAAACGCAACAGAGGCAGAGATAGTGTATTTCCTCGAAGAGCTGGTGACAAGGTTTGGCCCTCCAAAGACTATCATTTCTGATAATGCTAGAGTTTTCCTAGGTGCAAAGGTATTCACTTTGCATTAACAAATGGCATATTCTTTAATACATTGTCGAATTATTACCCACAAGGAAATGACCTAGCTGAGTCGACAAACAAGAATCTGGTCTGACTCCTTAAAAGAATTGGTTCGAAGCACCTGAGAGAATGGCACAAAAACCTTTGAGCAACACTTTGGGAAGACTACATAACTCCTAAGCAAGTCCTTAAGACTTTTCCTTATGAGTTGGTATATAGAAAAGAGGCACTGTTGCCTATATCCATGGAGATTCTAGTGCTTCAATTGTTAAAATCCCTCGAGATAGAACAAAATAGCGCCACGGAGGTTCGATTGGCTAAACTATTAGAAGTACAAGAAAAAAGGGAGAAGTCCATAATAGCCATGAAAAACCACCAACAAGTGGGCAAGCAATGGTTTGACAAGAGGGTGTCCGACCAAGGCCTATTTAAGTGCAAAGACTTAGTGCTGAAATTCAATGAAAGGGCTGCTAAGCCAGGTCAACACGAAAAATTTGATAGCCTTTGGGAGGGTCCGTTTAAAATCATCAAGTGCAAAAAGCATAATGCTTTCTAATTGGAAAGCATGGAACAAGAAGCCTTGGGAATTTTGGTCTACGAGATTCATCTTAAGTTGTTCCATTGAGTGTAAAATTTTACTATTGTACATATGTTAATAATGCTTTTATTTTCTTTCTCTTTTTGTTCTTTTGGCCGATCTTTTTTAGAACTAATTGGTGTTTCAGTGGAAAAGGAACCCCTCATTACAAAGAACAGGGCAGTGAAAATACTTTGCAGGAATAATCAAGAAAAACACCCATATGCAAAGGAAATCAACAAATATGTTGCAATAAAAGAAACCCATATGACAGAATGCCAAAGGAAAAAGAGCCATAGTTTTTATAGAGCTATATTTCATTATATATATATATGCTTTTATTTTTACATAGTAATAGTGGCTAGAGATCCATAATTCAAAAAGTATATGATTATACGTGGTTTTCTTTCCATATATACTATGTATGGCCTTTTTAGGCATATATACAAAACTAGGCAATGAGTGGCATATTCTTAAAAGAAAAAAATAAGAATTCTAGGAGGCATTTCATCCAACTGCATGAGCAGCAACTATCAATGCGTCAATGGTAGCATCAACCACGTCCTTATTAGTAGGCACACCAGCAGCAAAAGCAACATCATTTGGAACAACAACCATTGGCAGAGGAAACACAAGGTTCCTGAAGTCAGTGTACCAGTCGATATTGTAGAATGGAACTATGTTGTAGATGCAGAAGAGAAAGTGCAAGGCCTAGGTAACCCTCTATTGGTGCTCGTCGTGTGTCTAGAGGTGGAATCCACTAAGAAATGATAGCCATGGGATGACCGCTTCTTCCTCAATATAGCACCTGAGATCACTGGCCATTGGTAGGCCTACCCTATATGTAGCGTGACCAACAACTTCACCTAGACCATTCAGGTACTTTTTGGGAAGGATTTCTTTGACTAATTTCAAAACCAGGGGCCTAGGGATACCAATATCCAACATAGACACAACAAAGTGCGAGCAAATGTTGGTATCAATGCATTATTTTTCTTCATACTTGAGACAGTCCTGACCCAGAACCCACTTCATGGCTATCAAAGCCAAGGAGTGTTTGTTTTTCGCCATCCTCTTTAAACACCTAATAGAAATATCGCCGAGGAAAGTTGTCTGCAACTTATATGACACTAGCCTAATAGGAGTAGATCCATGGTACTGACACACTGCTATTACCTGCTAACTATTTTTTGAAACTTTCTTACAGCCTAACCTATGAGAACCTTGCTAGTAATAAAGCCAAATACTAAGCCAATGACCCATTACTAAAAATTCCTCAAACACTAGGTGTAATTTTCTCACTGCTTAGAGGCCTATTTATAGAAAAAATGAGGAAAAGCATGCTTATCGGCTTCTCAAAAATGTGGTTATAACCAAGTGCCAACTTGAAAAGTGTGCCTAGGTTTACTCGCATTTCCTGACCGGTTGCATCTACTAAAATAAAACACAATGCATGCAGAGTTAATGAGAGCTAATTAATTAACTTAAAAATGGCGGCACTCATCGACAGTGAGCTGCACGGTCTATAGGCTATTGTGTCACCTCATAGGTGTTTCCTAGAACCCAAGACAACAATCATATCTTTTTAGGTGCCAATTGTTGCTTTGGCTTAATCGTTCCATCTAGTATATTAATTGCCAGCACATACTAATGCAAGGCTAGAAGGAAAATCATCAGCTCAAGTTCCAAGGAAATCACATGTCGTATCACACGGTTGCCAAATACAATAATGAATTCTTGTCACTTCGAAATGGCAAGTAATTCATTTTCGCACGAAGCAAGGAGTTGGTGGTACATGCTAAATTAAATGCAAAAATACCACTTTCTTCTACCACCTTGAGGAACATAGCTAAATATTGCATGCAAAAATTTTAATGCTTAAATGTCTTTTGAAATATGCTAAGCCAAGTGAAGGAAAGTTTTTGCATATCCAAAGTCGAGTGAAAGTTACAGAGAATTCAAGCCCTGCAGAAGCTTTCATCTAAGGAGAAAAATGGCAGAGGGATCATCACAACAGATTTAGGAGGAAGTTGACCAACCCTTGCCTAGGGCTATACGGTCATCAAAGGCAGTTTACGTTTATGAGGATATATCATATGCTATGCCTGGTATACCAGGAAAGTCAAAATGGGAAAATACAATGGATCTAGATAGGCCCAAAGATTACAAGAACCAAAAATGAGTTCATGAGGAATGGGACAATATTCATGACCTACACCTCGTGAAAAATACTAAGTATTTGAGAGAAGCAGCCTGTGCAAGAATGAAGACATCCCAACAAGCGATGTCGATAGCAAAAAAGGTATGGTACAACAGGCTTCCGCAGTACATGATTCTACTGGTACATTATTTCCCAAAGCTAGTTGATGCGGCTATTCAGTGTTATAACCCGAGCACCCACAACATCGAAGGTCAAACCTTAAAAGTTAATATCATCCCACTAGCCATTAGGCACATGCTATGTATCCCAGACCCAAGTACCAGAAAGGAGAAAATTGAGTCCTTCACTCTTGATAAAGGAGAAAACACATGGAAGAGGATGAAAAAGGGCCCAGATTTCCTAATTGAGGAGATTGGCAAGAAGGGAATCTCAGGCGCTCAGTTGCCAAGTATCCTATTGCTACACAGTTCATTTGTTGAAGACATGCAGGACGCCTTTTCAGTGCTAGCATTTGTGTGCGGCCTGGACTCTGATGAGATGGTACACACCTTTCAATTAGGGTTGGGTTTCCAATTATGCAAGCAACACAACTTCTTCTGGTATGATTTCACTGAATTCCTTGTGGAGGAAATGATAAGGCAAATAGAGAATTACCCAATAGAAGGGAAGTTCATATTTCTCTCTTTTCTAGTTCATATGTTTCTGCATCAAAATCCTGATTACTAGATGGTTTGAATATTTTTCTTCAACAATTATTTCGAATTGTCTATTTTTGATGAAAAGCAGAGAAGGAAGCCAGTATCCACATGGACACCTTTTCTTTCCAAGACATATGACTACTATGCATTTTCAGATTATTTTATAACTTCGGTTTTGTAATATTTACAAGGAGGAGGTGACATGATTCAACTCAAATTAGATCAAAATGAATATATCCAGGGTTTCACTCCCGCTTGTGACTGGTTCTTCAGTGTGGACTTCATAATCCTCTGAATGTGGGGCTTCATTGATAAACCTTTCCGACTCCCAGCCTGTGTCACAAATAGAGTGCTCACACTCAAAATGTATCGGCAAGTGTGCGTTATTGATTACACCTTCTGCAACAGTCAAAGCATCAAAAGGAAAGGATTCTTCACTTATATAAAGAGTTTCAAAACAGTGGCCCTGGCAAAGAAATAGTCGTACCAGCTATTGCAGGATAAATTGGCTCATTTAGGGTTAGTTTTGATATGTGACAAATGGGAGTACAATCCTTTCAATGATTTTTCACAGCCACACATGAAGGTTATTCACACTCCTCGACCCTACTGGGAAAAGAGGCGCAAGTCGCGAGAGGACATGGATGAATTTTTTGTTGAATTAGCATGTATCCAATCACATGATCACACATACCCATGGCACAAATTTTACTTCAAGCTATCAAAGGCTGAGGATAGTGTCTAGATGGAGCACACAATGTACAATAAGTTGTGGAAAGAAGAAGAATGGACAAATGAGAAAATAAGAGCCTTCTGGAAATATCGCCAAGAAACAAGACAGTTGGATGGCCCTTATGGAAACTTGAAGGATGACAATATTTGAAAAACGGTGGGATGATGAGCATGCAACTTCCAACCCCAGCACCAATAAAGGCAATCACTTGGAAGGCGGGTCCGAAGAAGAAGAAGAGGGGACTTCTGCGTCCTCCATTCTGCAAGAGAGAAGCTCTATAGGACAACCCGCCTATGTAATTGTTGTATATACAAAAACAACAGCTTGAACTATAAAATTCTTGCTCTAAAAAGTGATTCAGAGTCCCATCGGGTGTGCCAAAAACTGTTGTCAAATAGATTGCACCCGAATGCTTAAATGGTTAAATTCAACAATCTATTGAAACAGTGGATCAAACTTAGGTTGTGGATGACCTATAATGAGATTGAACCTTCGGATTCTAGGCCGACTTCCTATATGATTCTCAAATTAATAACTGGTAATTTATTGGAAAAAGGATAGAAGTACTGAAAGTAATACTTAAATTGTAATGAAACCTATTGATGCACCTGATTGGAAATCTAATTTGCAACCTAACTCACAAATAATCACTCAACACTTTAATTCGTACAACCTGATTTAATAGCTCAATCACCTGAATGCTTTAAACAAAAGCTTTGATTTAATGCAATAGTGAGGGAAAATGAAGTTTTCACGACTAAATTGATTAATCAAGTACATGCACAGTGTATAACCAGTGAACTTAAACTAAAATTTCATACAGATATGTGAAAAAGACAAAAAAATCAGAGGTTTCAGGACTGAAAACATAGTAATTTTTTGATCAAATTCCTCACAATAACGATGCCTGAAATCTAGAAGGAAAACTCAAAAATACTAAAAAATTAAAAGGAATCCTTCGCAAATCATAAACTAAAGAACCTGTAAAACACTGTTGTATTAATCTGAAAGCTGAGTTACATGAAAATTCACTTTGAAGAATGCAAAGGCTGACTAAAAAGAACTAGAGGAAAAAGGATAAACTTTTTTCAATATATACAATGAGAATGCACTTCAAAGTGCATGAACATGAAACTGAAAGTCAATTTCAGTAAGAAAATGATAATTCCAAGGTGAAATCCAAGAAGAAGCAAAAATCCTCAAAAATAAGGTTCAAACTCATGCAAAACTGAATGAACTTAGTCTCGAACTTGCAGTCATACTATACGCAACTGATCTATAACTCAAACTGAACTAGAAATCTGAAGATATGGGCCAAAACATGCAAAATCCACCTTGCTTTAATCAACTCGCCCATGATAACTGAAATTCCATTTTTGCATGATAAGTCTTCAGTTGAGGCTATAGTTCTGAACTTGAGACTCACTATCAATTCCACATGTGCATGAGCGAAAAAAATTTTAGTATTTTTCCCATTTTACAATAGTTGATTTAAAATATTATTAAAAAGCAATTAATAAAATTGTATTTAATAATTTCCAAATACAAATTTACAAAACAATAAGGGGAATAATAAAGTATATGTCCTGCAAAAATAAATCTCCCCTTATGACTCCTCTCCATTATTATTTTGCAACTTACAAATAATCACTCCTTAACATGCATTGACAATATTTGTCAATGATTTAATAATCCACCACAATATTTAGCATTAAGTTTTATATTTGATAAGGACAACCATATTATTGCTAGGAGATTGGACTTTGAAGTCATGGCCATGGGAGTAAAAAGAACATAATAATTTTTCCTTTCAAAAGATAGTAAAAAAGAAAGCCATCAAACCATGCAAAAAGAAAGATAAGAACCCTAAAAATCATTATGTGCGTTTGACTTTGGAGAAGCTTCATGAAGAAGCTGGCCACCGACCTACTAGGTAGGGTTTCTGGAAACTACTTGATCCAGAGCCCGAAAATCCACCATTCCTCACTACTTCAGAGCTGAATCTTGTTGATTTCCATAGGGTAAGTTCATTTTTACCAGTTGGATCTTAACTCCATTATATAGCATTTTATGAGGCTTTAAAGCCATGGCTATACATTATTTCTGAAATCTTTTATCCATTTGTTCCTGTATTCCTTGCATTTTCCTGACTCTGGCTGCCATGAGAGAAGAAATATTACAAAAACAACTTGAGTTTTATGGCCATTGACCTCCTAATGAATTATTTCTGTGTTAATGAAACGAGGTAAGTCTGATACTAAGTTATTTCATGGCTTTTGCTCTATTTTTGAAATAAATCTCGGTCTAAAGACCACGACCATGCTCATTTTCTGATATATCCTATGCTATTCTTTTGTTTTGGGCCGCCATTGAAAAGTTTGTGCCTTTTGCATATACTCTTGTTGCTATGCAAGCTCGTCTTGTGATTTTTTTAAAAACTCGCAAAGAACTCAGTCACGGCTTATTGATTCCTCAGCTAGCTTATCACATGGTGAGTTTTCATTTGTCTTTGTTTTCTTCTTAGAACACAAGCTTTTGGAAGCTTTTCTCCAAGCAAAAATGATTTTAGGAAAACAAGTCATACAATAATCCATGAGCTCATTGATTCCTTAGCTGGCTTCTTCTTTTAAAAGCTATGAAAGTATTACCTTTAACCTTTTTTTTTTGGATTCGACCCACAACAATATCTATACATTTTATTAATTTTTTGATAAAACCCTTATGTCTACAGACTTGATAAGAAGAAAATTTGTAATTTTCTTGTTGAAATCCAATCTGGGTGTATGTTCAAAAACTTTCTCCAAGCCACGACTTTGCATGCTCAATCTTTTATTTATATCAACGAATATATTTCCATGTCCAATCTATTCTTACAAGGGACCCTTGGTACTAAAATCTAGAAAAAATAATGATTATAATATGTAGATGTATTCTCCACCATTAAGATTGTATATCTTGATAACCTCCATTGATGCTTAATGCAAACTTGGCCACCATGAAAGCCTTTGAACCTTCTTTGTTCAAAAGATCTCTTTGATTTCAATTCTGTAGCAGCATTGATGCTCTTGCCAGATCTAGCTCCTCCATTCATTTTTCACTATGTATCTACTTTGATCTTTTGTTGCTGCTTATAATGCACACCTGTAGCATAGAATTTCCTGACTCCATACAGTGTAAGAGTACTCTGGTATACTGTGTGAATATTTGGCTGGCTCTGTTCTCTTTAAATTATTTCCACTAGCTTTCAGACTAATTCGTTCAATGGTATTTTGCTTTGAACACACATTCTAAAGCACACAACCTTGATGTTTCTTTCTCAAGATATGGAATGTTGTCCTTATGCACCTAGAATGCTATCATCTGATACTTGAAACAAATATGCTTGTAGATACTCAAGTCTAAGCCATATTTTGCTGCTTTCTGCTAAAAAAATTATGCTTCTTTTGTGATCTGGTTACAACCATTTGGCTTTTTGAAACATGTATGCCCATCTACTTTTACTAGTTTCGTATCAGCATTCTTGTTCATGACTTTCCTTGAC